>PVJO010020635.1:0-31591 GCA_004026905.1 Hystrix cristata
TGTGTGTGTGTGTGTGTGTGTGTGTGTGTGTATTTGGTTTTCTTGAGACACTGTCTCACTATAGTCCATGCTGGCCTTGAACTCGTTGTGATCCTCCTGCCTCAGCCTCCCAAGTGCTGGAATTACAGGCATGTACCACCATGCCCACCTAGTTTTTCTGTATCACTGATACAATAATCTGTGTGCCTTACTGGAGCAACAGAACAGTACTGTGCAGAAATGGAGTGCTCATAGGTCTAAAGGTAGTCACATTCAAAATACCTCTCACCCAACAAAAAATGAAAACAACAAAACTCTTCTCACCCAAAGAACTCTCATCTCCATTCCTACATAACTGTGGACGAATCCTGTCAAGATACCTACAACACAGATGCTTAGGTTTAAGCTAAAGTGGACTCAATTACAAAATACAATGAAGGGAAGAATTAAAAGAATGTAGTAATATTATTCATTAACTGGTCACACAGACTGACTCCCAGTGCTTTATATTTTCAAAAGTAACAGCCATTTAAAATATCTTTGAAGTATCTATACCAGTTTGAGACTTGTGGGAGAGAAGTTCTAAGCTTTTATATCAAATGTGCCAATTTTCTCCACTGAGATATTTCTTTAATAACTCTAAAACTCAAGAATTTCCTGAGAGGAATCTTAGTATTTTATCACAGATATTTAATGATGTGATTAATGCACACACATGCATACATCCGCACTCCATTCATTCGACTACATACTATTTTTTTTAGTTCTGCAATTTTATTGTATGAATTAAAAATGATTCTATATTTATTACCAATACCCTTTAAGAAAAATTACTGTGCTTTCATAATATATAAATCACACACATTAAAAATCTGCGATGGTAATTTCATATTAAAATTACTTAAATAAATTACGAGGAAAGTCCCACGAGTACATGAATGGAATTGCACTAATCCTTTATGAACTTATTTATACTTTTCATCCAAGAATATACTCTATTTCTCAATTGATATGTGTTCTTTTTGCTCTCAAAGAATTATAAATCTTAAGAGGATTAGATTACTCTTCTGTTGGGTTATACTGTTAAAAAAAAACCCCTCACAAACATTGGAAATGGTGAAATCCATTCTTGATACTTCAGAAAATCAAGTAAACAAGTGACAGCAGAATCATGTGTCATTTGGCACTCTGCTTGTCATACAGTGGGTATTCATAAATTCTTTCAATCAGAGATGGAAAGATACTACAAAATTTTTTCTTAACTTACAATTACCTGCTGGTCAGAAGAAATAGACTCTAATGCTTTCTGAATAACACGACAGCCATACATCTGCAAGGCTAAAGGCAGAACATGACCACGAATACGAGTAGCCAGAGCTAATTTTTGATCTAAACTTCCAAACTGAAAAACAAATTAAAAAGTGATCAGTATTATTTTGCTAAACTTAGACACTCTTGTAGCTTAATCAGTTTGTTTTTGTTTTTTAAATATCATGCTTGATAATTATTGACAGAAGGCATGAATGTAAAAGCTAATTACAAGAGACCCAGAGATGCTTGCAATGACAATTATTTGCTTCTCTTTGTTAAATCATATTTATTTTGTGGGGGTGCTGGGGATTGAACTCGGCCTTCCACTTGCTGGGCAAGCGCTCTACCACTTGAGCTAAATACCCAACCCCCATTAAATCATTATTATCTAAAATTTCCTTGTTGTCTTATTAACCACCTTTAACATTCTTTTAAATACCTTCATTTCTAATTAAAAAAATACATGAACTTTGAGCCATACATTCAGACCACTAAAACTCTTACTCAGATAATTCTCAATCTGTATTCTGAAATAACTGAGGAAGCAACCTATTAAATTTAAGCTACTACACAGATATTTAGGTATGAACTAAAAAGTGGAAGAATTAGTAAAGAATACATACTATATGAAGACTATAGGAGTATTTATTAACTGATTCGCTTAAGTCTTACTCCTAATGCTTTACATTTTTAGATATTATAGGATCAGTATTAGACTTTTTATTTAAAGTAGATTCATATATATAAATTTAAGACCATGATAAAATATACATATATAAACAATAAAATATGACATTTTAGCTATTTTTAAGTGTACAATTCAGTGGCATTATATTCACATTGTTGGGTAACCATCATCACTGTGTGTTTCCCAATCTTCTGGACAGATTCACACAGAAATGTAACCACTGCCCATATTCCCTTCGTCTCTCCGCCCTGATAAGCCTTAATTGTAGGTGGAACCCCATGTTAGTCCTTTTGTGTCTGGTTTAGTCCACTTCGCTTAATGTTTTTCAAGGTTTATCCATTTTGTAGTATGTGCCAAAACTTCATTCTTTTTTTTTTTTTTTTTTTGGTGCCGGGATTGAACTCAGGACCTTGTACTTGCAAGGCAAGCACTGTAACCACTGAGCTAAATCCCCAACCCCTTATATCTGAGTAGTATTCTATTGTATATATGTGACATATTTTGTTTATCTGTTGATACACTTGGGTTGTTTTCTAACTTTTGGCTATAAAACAGTACAAAGAACACTGGTGTTCAGTTTCCTGTTTTTAATTCTTTTGGGTATTTACTTGATTTTCAGTAAATGCTTTGGGTATTCACTTAGTGGAGCTGCTGGGTGGTTTGGTAGTTCTTTAATTTTTTGAGAAATCACCGAACTGTTTTCCACAGCAGCTACCCCATTTTACATCCATCAGTAATATATGAGGATTCTCATTTCTTCACATTCTCACCCACACTTGCTATTTCCCTTTTTATAAAAACTGTAGCTGTTCTAGTAGGTATAAAGTAGCATCTCATTTCGGTTTTGATTTGCATTTGCCCAAGAAACTTACAATGTTTAGTCTCTTTTCATGGCTTATTGGCCATTTGAATTACCTTCGACAAAGAAATGACTATTCAAATCGTTTATCCATTTTAAAATCGGGTTGATTTTATTTCTTTATATTTTCTGGATATACAATCTTTACTAGATGTACTATGTGCAAATATTTTCTCCCATTGTTATGAAAGCGAGTAACCCAACTTTCAGAGCTTTTCTTAGCATTAAGTATGTGACAGGGCAAAAATACAAATACACATGGCATGCTTACCTCAAAAAACTTCTGTATGACATAGTTGCCAAAAACATCTGTCATTAGTTGATAGGCTGCCTGCAGAATTTCATTAAACACCATCTGTCGCTCAGCTGGAGTAGCTCTTTCTAGCTTCTGCTGTATAAATCTATGTGAGGAAAATTTAAATGCCATGACTATCCGTCAAAGCTCTGTAAAATTTGTAAGATTTCTTACCTGATCATTATATGCTCTCTCTCATACCCACACCCACATACAAAATTACTTCCAAAATCTGAACACACTTTATATATGGACAGCTAGTTTACAACAAAAAGACAAAGGCTATGAAGCATTTCTTTATAGTATCTTAAAATAACTAGTAGTTAAAATTAACAAAAAACCTGCACATAAAGATGTTTATCTTTCTTGAGTTAGTTCTGTTAAAATTAATGAAAGTAGACTACAGAGATTCTGTTGGTCCTTTTTCAAAATATACATGCTACTAATTATCTATTTTTTTAGAACATAATTAACAGAAACCCTTCAAGTTCCTCAACATAAACTGCTAACTAAGCTAGACAGTATAGATAAAACAAGGTTCATTTGCAACTCTTAAGAACTTGAAGCTATATGGAGATGAAAATCTGTACACAACTATATAATCTAAAAAGCAGTTGCTTAAAATTTCAGATTTCTTAAAAACTACAAAAAGAGAAAAATGTAATGTGTCAGAATTCTGTTCTTTTTTTTTTTTTTTTTTGGTGCTGGGGATTGAATGCCGGGCCTCATGGTTGCTAGGCAAGCACTTTAACCGCTGAGCTAAATCCCCCAGCCCTGTTCTTCTTAAAGTCTATCTTGAAAATGCTAATTCACACATACTTCTCAAGCATTGTATCAAATATGTTTAATGTAATAATGTACCAAAAAACAAGTATGGAGTATTTCTAATTTAAACCAAATCATATTAAACATTAACTTATAAAACAACATGAAAGTGTTTAACTTAATCTGTAGTTTTATAATTTATCCTAATATAAAAAACAGAATCTATACTAGGTTTCCAAATGCTTCCAATGTTAATGCAAATTAGCTAAACCCAGCCAAGAGAAATTTAGGCTTTCAGACACTAGCAAGCTTCAAAGCAAAAATGAAGCAGAAAGTATCATGAATCATGATCACCTACCTAGAACCATGTTGGTCTTGAGAAAACTCAACTATATGTCCAATCAAGTCTCTAAGTTGAAGGTTTGGGAAGCGGTTGTTTCTGAAATCTTCCAATAATCTACTGCGGCCAGAAGGCATAATATCGGACCTATTATACCGAAGCCGGGAAGGCGGAAAGAGCTGGCTGCTGGAGCTAAACAGACTGGAAGTGCTTGAAGCACTTCGATATTTTGCTTCTGCTCCCGGCGCTGCAGAGATATATCGACCACTACCATTTGTCAGTCCTCCTACAATAAAGCAGCTGTGGTCAGCAAATGTTTCTGACAAAGTTATTCCTCAAATAAAAGTTATATCAATTATAAGTTCAGTCAATAATGACAACCCCCCAATTCCTATTTACGATTGACAGGAATTAAACTTGAGAAGGGAAAAATCTCACACATATACTTAATGTACATGATTATATGAAAAAAGAGACTAGAAAACATCAGAAAAATACACCTGTATTTGTTCTTAGCAGCTTTAATTATAAGACCTAACGTCATAGGCATTTCATAGCAATACCAGGATCTTAAAACCTTTAACAAGACTTTCAGTTACACTAACAAGCAAGTGATAAATAGCTAGGCAAACTTTGATTTTAAGCCACTGAAGCTTTTTTGATTGAAATTCATTCATAGTGTTAATGGAGTAACACTGAAATATTAAATCTATACTTTTTTTTTTTTTTTTGGTGCTGGGGATCAAACTCAGGGCCTTGTGCTTGCAAGGCAAGCACTCTAATCACTGAGCTAAATCCCCAGCCCCCTAAATCTGTACTTTTTGGGAACTATATAAAAAATAGTCATATACACTTCTAAAGACAAATCATGTCTTAGTTAACTCATCAATATTTTCCCCCTTGGTGGGGGGGGTGTGCTGGGGATTGAACTCAGGGCCCTACACTTGTCAGACAAGTGCTCTACCACAGAGCTCAATCCCCAATCCCAACTCATTAATTTTTGAAAGTTTTTAAAAGAAAAAAAACCCCACAGTACTAGGGTAACAGATACATTAATTTTAACAATTTTCATTATAAATACTCTCCATAAAATGCTATTTTTTTTTGCAGGCAAGGAACAGTAGTAATAAACAGCAATTATTCCTAGCACCTTAATCATTTAAAATGAATGCATAAAAAGCCTCTCAATTATGCATCATTCTACAGAAGGAAATTAAAGGGCAGTCAATAGAAACAAAAACAAATACAAGCAGGAAATTGTTTTTCTTGTAACAGTTTAAAAGTACTTGACAGTGTCCTTTTAAAAAAGAAAAATAAGACAATTGTAAATACAGATTTAGTAGTTCAGAAAAACAAACACACCATCAGCTTTCTATTATGTACCAACTCTACACAGACTGCTGCTATGCAGTCAGGCCACAGAGCAGAGATGATCCAAAGGACACACTGTCAGCGCAAAGCCATCCAGAGACACAGAAGGCCAAGAGGATTACAAAGACAGGAAGCAGTTAAGAGCTTAGTCCTAGTGGGACGTTCAGGTTAGAGCACTCATAAATGCTCTTTGTCCCTACTACCCTATCTTCATTTTTTTCTTCACTATGTTTACCATTCTGCAGCATACTGTACATTTATCTGAATCCACAGCCCCTTCTCCAATTTAAGTGAAACCAAATTACCTCCATCTACATGCTAGATATCTACTGCCTACAACGTTTGACAGGGAGTGGCTAAACAATATTTACTGAATGACAAGTAGACAGCATAAACATTTATGTACCTATAGTTTTATTCCACAGTATCTTGTTTAAAAAGTATGTAATTTAACAATCCATCTTATACACTAAAATCACTAACACAAATTCTCATGTTTCAGTCCAACATAACTATTTCAATGACCATGGATGACATATTCAAAGCACAACAGAGTTCAGTGTTTCAATATTGTCTCAATTTTATCACTTCTGTTGATCCTTCCACTCCCCATTACTAGTTTATACAGCTCCACAAACATTTCATAACAGTAAGAGATCCCCAGTCTATTTGATTCTTTAACAATGCAATCAGCATGGCTTTTCCAAATAATAATTTTTTTCCGGGGGGGGGGGGGGTTGTTGAGACAGGGTCTTGCTATGTTGTTCAGGGTGGCCTTGAACTCAGTGTAGCCTCCCGAGTGCTGGGATTACAAGCACGAATCAGCACTTCCAGCTCCAAATGCTACTACTTTAACTGGGCCTTTATACTTCCCTACATCGTTCCTGGGCCTTCTCTATCAACCTTGCTCTTTTTGTGGGGCAGGAGTATTCAGCTCAACATTCCAACCTGTTTCCATATACTTGTATTTTTCCTTTCAGAGGCCATTTTAACGATAGGGTACAAATCTACAGTATCCTGCTTAGAGTTTAATCTCAAATCTTTAACCTAGTTTTCAAGTCATTATTTCAAACCTATTTCTCACACAGATTTCCTAACAGAATCCTAATTGTTCATTCCCTCACATCCTGTTCTTTAGTTCTCTGTACCACTGCTTACTTTTAAACATTAGGCTTAATCGTATCCTTAATGCTCTAAACATTCAACGCCAAATTCAAAAAACTTACCCCAAGAGATGATTAAGAGATTTTACTTAGTATGTTTCAAATTCCTATCAATAGCCACCATGAATGTCTCCCCTGTCCAGACAGTCTTTGATTCTATTCCATCAGCTCCCAACAGCCAACTCCTGATGCACTTTTTGGCAATGTGAAACTGTGATGAAGTTTTTAAAGACTAATTCACAGGCTCAACTACAGAACTGAAAATGTTAGTTTTAGCCAGGATAGAATACCTTTCTTTCCTTACAAATCAATCAAATAAGCTTAAAACCAAATTTATAATATACTTTAAATATTTTAAGGGTTGGGGATTTAGCTCAAGTAGTAGAGCAATTGCCTAGGAAGCACAAGGCCCTGAGTTCGACCTCCAGCACCAAAATAAAAAAGCATTTAAATATTTTAAATTTGGTTAATTTAAACACTGAACATAATCATCCAAAACCTGTGGGACTGAGAGACTCTCCAACAAAACAGTGGACCTACACTCTTCAAAAAATAAGCTATTAAAAATCTGAGACGGTGGGCTGGGGATTTAGCTCAGTGATTAGAGTGCTTGCCTTGTAAGCACAAGGGCCTGAGTTCAATTCCCAGCACCACACACACAAAAAAATAAATAAAAAAATAAAAAATAAATAAATCTGAGACGGTTTAAAGCCTATCTTGGTCGAGGATAACAGGCCTCCAAATCAGTTAGTCTCCTACCGCTCCTCTCTCATAAAGGACACCAGTAAGAAAACTGGCCACATTTGAACAAAGTTGACTGATCTGACAGTATTCTATCACCATTATTTTCCTGACTTTGGTATTATGGTTCTATGAAAGTCTATCTTTATCTGAAGAAACACTGACATATTTTCAAGTAAGCATTATCAGGCCTGTAACTTCCTTGGTGGTGCACAACTATAATCTCAGCTACTTGGAAGGCTGAGGCAGGAGGATCATGAGTTTGGGGCCAGGATGGGCAATTTAGTAAGACCCTGTCTCAGAGTAAAAACAGCTGGGGATGCAGCTCAGTGCAAAGGCTCCACAACCACCACCACCTCTACTCCATCCATGTATTGGGGAAAGGAAGAAAAAAGGATGGACAGACGGGGTGGGGGGTAGAAGGTGAAGGAGGAAGTGGGGAAGAGGGAAGAGAAGAGGAACAACAACAAATTGTGTGTAAGGTGTGGAAAGAGAAAGATTAATTACATTTGCCCATATTCACTATTCTGCTGCTGGTACTCTGAAAGTAGGTATGTTATGTGCTAGATCAGTACTGTAATTTCACAAATGAGGTCAGGAGGGTCCAAAAGTGAAATGACATGCAGTTAGTCAACTACAAAGCTTATTTATACCATAACACACTGCCCCTTATACACTTTTTACACTTGTGACTTTCAAGTTCATGACAACTTAATGAAAGTGAACACTTTATAAATAACAATTTTACAAGTTTTCATTACTTTCTTTTTAGAATCCTTTTCTATTAAATATCGTAAGTCAAACATTATTTTAAAATATTGGGAAAAACACAGGAGAGAAATAATGTAACAAGTGAAAAAACAAACACAAAATATACAAATCTGCTTAGAGTGGTGGCAGATGCTTTGTAATCCCAGCACTCTGAGAGGCTGAGGCTGCAGAATTACAAATTCAAACCCTGTCTCCAAATTTAAAAAAAGGGCTAGGGATGTAGCTCAGTGCAAGAGGCCATGGGTTCAATCCCCAGCACCATAAATAAGTAATCAATCTGACTAGTTTTTTCACTATTTTCCATCCCTTTGGGATTTGGAATGGCAGCTCTTCAATCTGTCAGAGCTATATATCTCTTAAAACAAAAAATTCCGCAGCCTTATTTAAAACTTACCAAGGTCCTTTTCTGGATAATTTTTACTTTTAAAAAAATGACCTGAAAACTATTTTGGTAGAGTTTGGGGACCAATAAATTAAAATCAAGACACCCTAAGGTTTTATTTTACAACAGGTGTCAACTACTAATTTCAAATAAAAATAGCAATTCAAGTAGGAAATAATGCAAATGTATGGACTTACTGCATTTTTTCTCAGATGTAAAAAAATTTCAGGGCTGGGCAGGTTGGTACACACCTGTAATCTCAGCACTTTAGGAGGGTGAGGTAGAATTATGACAAGTTCGAGCTCAGCCTGGGTCACTTAGTGAGACTCTGACTCAAAAAAAAAAAAGACTGGGAACGTAGCCCTGGGTTCAATAATCAGTCACACACGTGCACGCAGGCACACAAACAACACATACACACACACAATGTGCAGTGCATCTGAAATACAAATCTTTTTTATTAAGGTTTCTCTAAACTGGTAATACTATTTCATGACGCTGTATTGTAAAACTGCTACATGAGAATGCTATTTTAATGAACCATTAAGATAAATGCACCTCTATTTTACTTGTATGACACAGGCTCAGAGGAGCTGAACAACTTATTTAAGAAAGCATAACTAATAAGACTGAATTTCTTAAAATATGAAACCACTTAAAAGTTTGCTGTATTTCATGCAGAACACTGAGTGTTATATTATATATTTAAACCTGGAAAATGACTGAAGTTGTATAGGTTATAAAAGACATAGTTTTTTCTAATTGTTATTAATAACTATGTATTGGCAATATAAAGACACAAAAATTTACTAGGAAAAGGCTGAGGTTACAATAACCTTAAAAACAAAAGTGATCTTAAAGGTATAATCTTCTACATCTTTTTTTTTTTTTTGGTGGTGCTAGGGATTGAACTTAGGGCCTTGTGCTTGCTAGGCAAGCACTCTAACCACTGAGCTAAATCCCCACAGCCATCTTCCCCTTCCATTTTAACAGGCCAACAGAAAAAATAATAAACATGTCAAGCATGTTATCTTAATTGTGCAAATTTTATGAAAATATAAGCAAACATTCAATGCAAACTAGACCAAAAGTTCTATAATTCAAAATAGAAATGTTTTTATTTCTATTGTTTGTGATTCTTTTCTGAAAGTAGTTAATACTAAAGGGGAAGAGCATTATCACAGATGTTTGTAATACTCTTCCCTCATTCACTGAAAAGCATTTCAGATCAAGTTTTGACATCTATATTAGTCTCCAAACTAGTATCATATAATTTATGTCAATAACCTATCTTGCTGATTTCTGTTATTCCATCAAACAAACAGTTTTGGTTTCAAAAACTGCTTTAACTTTATACCTTTCATGACAACTACCTCTGTGATGGATGAACATGAGAACAACAACAACAACAAAAAAACACCCTATCCCTCCACCCCCAGCCAAAATAATAAGTTGGGTGAGCTTCTACTAGGTGCCTAATATGAATACATGGAAAAAAACTACTTCATGTTTTCGGATTTTACTTGACATTTCTTTGATTAATACCTTTGGTGACAGTTAATAAACCTTCAAGCTGTATCAGCCTATCCTTCTAAATATTACCACTGAGATTTCATGGCCAGTTGCCTTTCCTGATGGGGCTGTAATAAAATTATAGGAGCTTAGATCTTTCTCTCAAACCATGATTAATAAGAAGGATATACACAATCTTAATTAAGGTTGGCTTAATAAATTATGGAAATTGGGAAAAATAATTTGTATCCCAGGCAAACACAGGCACATTTGTTTTCTCTCTAGATAGGGCTCTTACAGTGGAAAGATGGCTCAATGAGGAAGGTATCGTGAAAGATGTACTTAACCAAGAAAACAATCTTAGACCAGAAAGTACACACATATACACACACATACACACAAACCCCACAACTGATGTAAAACTTCGTTTTCATACTGCAATACAGTTAAATATTCTTCATTAAAAAACCAAAATCTGGAATCCAAAACTTGAGTGTCCATATGACACTACAAATAGAAAATTCCACACAAGAACTCATGTGACAGACTGCAATAAAAACAGAGGAATGCTAAAAATACGGGAATAAAATTACCTTCAAACTATCTGTATAAGGTACATATAAAACAAATCAATTTTGTGTTAACTTGGGTCTCATCCCCCAAGCTGTCTCAATGTGGATATGCAAATATTCTAAAATCCCCCAAAATTGGAAATACTTCTGGCCCCAAGTATTTCAGGTATGAGACATTGAATTATATTCTAAACAGTAGGGTTGTGACATGTAAAACAGAGAATATATTAATTTAGGAATAGCCAAATAGTGCATTAATGTAGAAATCTATGTGGATATATAAAAGAAATTTTTTTTGGAGACAGGGTCTCAATCTAATTCAGGCTGGTCTTGGACTGACTATGTAGCCCAGGCTGGTTTCAAACTCTGGGCGATTCTCTTGCCTCAACCTCCTGAGTGCTGGGATTACGGGTATGTGTCACCATGCCCGGAAGTATAAAATACCTTTTAAAAGGAAGTGTCTTTCATCAAAAATAGCTGTCAATGAAACACAAGAAAACAAAGCCACTCAATTCCAACCACCTGATCATTTACTGAGATCTGAATACTCCAAAGTGCAGAAGAAAGGTCTGGGATTTCCTGTTTCTAACATAATGGGGGGAGGGAGGGACCCTACAAGTAACTCTAATACCACTCAGTCTGAAGTAGATTTGGTACAAAAACCATGAAGGAAAGATGATACTTCTAAATGGAGAAAAGTCACAGTTTCTACAGAATGGAATCATAAAATACCCTAAAGTGCAGTATGGCAGTATCATTACAATCACTACATCATTACTGCTGTTTTTGTCTCTATTTACAACAAAACTAAAAAACTCAGTGACAGTGTTCAATGATGGTGTTTCTTTTCCTGTCAAGCAGAGTCTGACCAGTAGGCACGTGATACTGGTTGAATGAATAACTAAAATTTTTTATCATAAAAATTCTACAAAGATAACTACTAAACCATATAAAAGATAAACATTAAATTAGTTTCAGTAATCATGAATAGAACTTGTTTGTATTCTACTTGAAATATTTTTTAAATAACATAAACATGACCCATATCTGATTGATTATAACTTAAAACTTCCTAATAGTTTAAGAGATCTCCGAGGTTAAAAAAAATAGATTTAATTGGGATTAAGGGTCAGCTGTTACCATGCAAAAGTTTACAAAAAAGCCAATACAGTGACATTCAAACTCTTTTTTTCCACCAAGTGACAACAGGCTAAATTATATTTTACAGTCTTACAGTATAAAAACCTCACATAAATTTTAAAATTAGAAAAAAGATTATTTTAATTTATTGAGACAGCTATTACACAAAAATAAAAGCACCCTTTGAGAAGTGAAATGGCACCTGGGACCAAAGCCAGACAGCACCAAGTTCAAAATCTTTGTTTTGCTCTCCCTAAAGTCATGACTATAAATACAGTTTCTTCCTTTCTCTTAGAATGAAATGTGTGTTAATGTAGTGTGAAATAAGGGTCAAAATTCATTTCTCCTTGCTCGGGTATCTATCAGCCTAACTTACTAAACAGACCATTCTTTTTGTATATTCTGGTGTGTACCTTAATCCGATAATTAAATGTGAAGGTCTATTTCTGAATCCTCTGTTCTGTACCTCTGGTCTATTTATCTATCCTTGTGCCAATGCTGTGATTTTAATTATTGTAGCTTTACAAGTTTTGGTGTCTGGCAGTATTAAGTTCCCTAATTTTGTTCTGCACGACTTTTCTACTCTCCTCTCCCCACCCACACCCCACACTGGGGACTGAATCCAGGGGCTTTGCACTGAGCTACATTTCCAGCCCTTTTTAAATGTTGAGTCAGTGTCTTGTTAAGTAGCTCAGGCTAGGCTCAAACTTGTGATCCTTTTGCCCCAGTCTCCCAGAATGCTGGGATTAGAGGCATGTGCCACCACACCAGGTTTCCATTCCTATTTTTAAAATTAGCTTGTCTATTTAAAAAAAAAATTATTGAGATGGTCTAAATCTATCTATTGAAAAGACTGATGGTATTTTTACCAGTTTTTGGACTCAGTATGGTATATCTTTCCACTTCCTTTTTTGGGGGGGCAGGGGGTGCTGGGGATCAAACTCAGGGCCTTGAGCTTGCTAGGCAAGCACTCTACCACTGAGCTAAATCCCCAACCCCCTTTCCACTTATTTAAGTCTTCTTTAACTTGTGTCAGCACTTTGCAGTTGACAATGGAAAGAGATTGCCTTTCTTCCACTAAATTTATTCCTTGGTACATTACAAGGAAACACTCTCACATGAATAAATTATCTCCAAATAAGGTAACAATTTTCCAGTGCCATCACACATGCTCCTTTCATTTTTAAATCATTTGGCCAAAGTTGCAAATCTCTCATAAAGCAAATCTGCCTATATTTTAAAGGCTACTTTTTTGTTCCTGTTATTAAATGCATGTTATAAAAGAGCAAGATGCAAACTCCAGGTAAATTCTTAGATTAAATGATATACAGAATAAAAGTTTAATTAAAGAAAGAAAAAGTTCCTACTTGTAAAATATACATGGGGAAGGGGTGAGAACACCCATTTTAAAACATATAAAAGGAGATTAGACTTAAAAAAATTTTTCTACCTCTCAGCCTATAAACTACCTCCCACCATTGAAAATACTCAAAGGCATGCAGAATTCAGGTCAATGGAAAGTAGGATGAAAAAAAATGCATTAGGGAAGCAATGAGGAACAAAGTCAAAGGCTCATATAAATACACATGGGATCCTGGAATTGTGAGTTAAAAATCAAGAGTAATGCTGGTGAAAAGTTGTGTATATACATTATAAATTATATCTTTCCATTTGGTGTCTCTTTTCACATGGGAGCTACTCAAAATTTCAATGCGAAAATCTCTTTTGTGTGTTATGAAAAATATAGTACCTAGCTGCTGGGCATTAATGCCAACAAATGTAACTGTGATAAGCAAAAAGCTGTTGCCACATATTACAAAACTCCTTCAGAGATCTAGCATAAGATGACCATTCCTGATCAGAAATACTTGGGAATAAACACATTTCAGGTTAATGAATTTTTCCAGATTTTAGAATATTCATTTGGAATTTACTGGTCAAGCATCCCTATTCTGAAAATTTGGACCAAAATGTTCCCTTTGCTGGGCTCGAATTTGTGATCCTGGTGCCTCAGCCTCCCAGAGTGTTGAGATTACAGGTGCATGCCAGTGTTAACATGCTCAAATTATACTGTTTTTAGTTTTCCTTAATGACTATACATGAAACAGAAAAATGGCACACAGCTTACAATCAACCTGGTGACACTTTTTTTGTTTTTTGTTTGGTATTTTCTGAGACAGGGTCTCGCTATGTAGCTCAGGCTGGGCTTTATAGACCCCAGGCTGGCCTCAAACTCATGGGGATCCTCCTAGGTCAGACGCGTGCACCTCCACACCTGGCCACACTTGCAGCCAGTTCTTTTTAAAAAATGAAGAGGTATAAGGGAAAAAGCCATTAATCAGCCAAAGCCTATGTTAAATAACAAAAATACAGAGTAATGCTTCTTTGAAGTCCCATATTAATCTAATTAAGCATAAAAATTTAGGTCAGATCAGAAAATACCCACATTTGTAAGAGTTTATTAAAAGAAAAAAAGGAGGGGGTTTAAAATGAACAATTAGCTGATGAGCTCCAGGTACAAGAATAAGGTAATACTGTAAGATAATAATGGAAATAATCAATGTTCTTCAGATGCACCCCGACTTATGATGGGGTTCCATCCCAATAAACATATCATAAACTGAAAATACTATTAAATCTGTAATGCATAAAATATACCTAATGCTCCAAATACCAGTTTAGCCCAGCCTATATTAAATATGCTCCAAAAATTCCTGTTAGCCTACAGCTACATAAAATCGAACACAAAGTTTCCTTTATAATAAAGTTTGACTCTCATGCATTTCACTGAATACTGCACTAAAAGCAACATGGAGAACTGTTTTAAGAGTATGCTTGTGCACCATGATAAAGTGCAAACAGTTAAGATGAACCATCAAAGGTGGGGGCGTCATCTGTATTTCAAAATGCTGACTACTATCAGAGAGAACGAGTAAAGAAAAAAACTGTAGATTTTTTTCCCTTCATTTTTTGTAATCAATATTACACGAAAAAATTACTCATTTAATATTCAATCTGAAGCCCAGAACTTTATTTTACATTTAAAGGCAAAAAACATTAAAGTTATCATTTCTTTCTGCTTATTTCTCTGACCTCCAATAATTTAAATACTGCTTCTAAAAAGTTACGGTCAAGATGGAAGCCCTAAAGAGGCTCCAAGTGGCCAAAGATGGTAGTGTATAATTTCAGAATAAAAAACAGGAATAAAACTGATGTCACATTACAATGGACTAAAACCTATCAGTTACTCCCCAAGTCTATTAATTTGTAGTTAAGGATGAGGATAAACACCTCACCTTCAGAAGCTGCTGGGACACCAATTAATCATTCTGAAAGTGAAGAGATAAGGTAAAGAATGAAGCCTTGTCCTGATTCCTCTATGAAATGTCAGGACCAACTCACAATTGATGAGGAAAAATTATTCACAGAAAATTTCCAGATAATAAATGTAGGAGGAATAACTAAAACATCAACAATTTGGAACCGCTGAAGATGAAATATTTAGGCAATGAGTAAAAGGTTGAAAAAAATCATCAGGTACATTAGGCTGAAAATTTCATAATGCAGTCAATTACATGTATCTATTCATATGGTACAACAGAAAGTACACAGAACCACATCTTGGCAAAATCAACCAACCAACCAACCAACCGACCTACCAACCATCTGACCAAGCCTCTAGATCAAATTCCATTTAGAGGGAATAGAGAGAGACAGGAACATGATGAAGACCACCACTCAAAAGCAGGCAGCAAAATCAAGAATGTGGAAAATTCAACAGGACAAAATTTTGTCGACAAATGGAAAGCAGAAAAAAAAAGATGAGAAACAATTACAGATTAGAAGACATCTCGAACAAATGCAATGTACAGGCCTTATATGGACCTTGATTTAAACAAAACAACTGTATAAAGATACTTATATCAAAAAAGGAAGAAATTATTAATTTTAAAAGACATGATACCATGGTTACCATCACCATACCATGGTTATAATTATTTTTTAAAAATGTCTCTTAGATATTATATATATGAAAGTAGAGGAATAAAGTTCTTTTTTCATGCTAACATTAATACATGTGAACAAAAATTATTATCATAAAAAATATTCAAAACTTCTAAAATGAAACAATTATTCTTCAAAAAGTAACTACTGGCTGTCCTATTAGTAATATTTACATTGATTAAATAACTATTTTTAAAAAATGAATCATCTTTTTTGGAAAGCCTATACAGAATACTGCTATAAGGCATTTTCTGTGAATTTCAAGTAACACAAGAGAAGGGAGAGCGAGGTTAAAAAAACAAGTTTAATATGTTTCATCAAATACTTCAAGAATGCAGAACTCAAGGTCTATTGATAGCTATAATGGTTGTAACGTACATATTTTAAAATTTCCTAATAACCTAGAATTAATTCCAATTAATTCAAATGAGAACTTGTTATCTTATGACTATATTATTAATATGTAGGCTGAGTAAAATGATTAATAAAAATGAACACAATTCCATTTTTATAGATACAGATTAATAAAAATGAACACAATTCCGTATTTTAGATCAGAGTGCATGGAAGCCTTGCAGTGTGGTTCAATCATATGAAAAAGTACAGGACAGATTATTTTCATTTAACAGTATTGTGAAGAGCAAGTTTATGGAAATCTGAATTCTGTATTATTTTCTAACCTGGCTAGGACTACAGGTTGGAACACTTGTTAACAACACTGCCAGTCATATTACAACTAAAGCTAAGAGAAATTGGGGGAATCATCAAAGAAAATAATACCAATTAATTATTAATTCCAAGCAGAACTGTACTGAAATACAGAATTACAAGATGAAGCTAAACTAAGGATTTAAATATGGAACAAAAATTTTAGATTGTAACACAGATCTAATGGCTCAAGTGATGATTATTTCCCATAAATCACTAGAATTCCTTTCTAAGCAGCTACAGTCTTAAAAAAACTCTCTTGAAAAGTAGAGAAGTAACTAGATTGCAGTTTATAGAGACAGCTAAAAAGTCACTTAAAGCCAGTTTCTAAACACACTATGTACAACAATGCCATTTATGCAGGCTGTAAAGCACAACACAAGCAGTAACAGTTGAATAGAATCTGATCTCACAACTTACCTATGAAAAGATGACAGGACACGACAAATACAATCTTAACAATAAAACACAAAACTATTATGGTAGATCTATTCCTAGATTTCTTATGTTCTAGATTTCTGTGTCCATTTCAAAGGCAAGTATTATTATGGGGAGGGGGGATGTCTGCATAGTAATAGAATACAGGAACTGAGCAGCTCATAATAGATGATAAATGAAGAACGGTATTAAGCTAGGAACTAACCATGTTTGAAAAATCTACACGAATAGTGCTGCAAAGGAGATTTTAGGATGCAACCTGAATAAATTAACTGGTCGTAAATATTCAATATCCCTTAAAAAGCAAATCTCCCAAAGAGCAAAGGTCCATAATCTGAAGGACCAGAGCCTTTATAAACAAGAAATCTAGCCCATCATATAATAACATAAATTTAAATGATAATCACTGCAACAGATACCTTTGTTATATGGACAACGACTGTATTAATAAGCTTGAGGTTAAAGTAATTATACTTGCAAGACTGGGGGTTGGGATCAAACAGTATTACTAATTTATAGTCTCTGTTTACAACAGCAATGTTATATTTTAAGCTAATTTAAATGTTTCCAAGCATATAAAGTCAGCAAAAGAATCATTCAGTTTCAGCTGAGGTAATTAGAATAACAAAAATTCAAAACCTAATTTTTAATGAAATAATTTCTTTGACAAAACAGGGACTTACACAGTGTAATGCCCAAATACCCTTCAAAATATATTGATCCAGAGAGGGATAACCACACATCTAATAGTCTGACGGTGGGACAATTTTAAAATACATACATAAACAAAAGTTCTAAATGCTCCAAGTTTAGGGTTTCAACAAGATTTAAACATTTTTTTTTAAACAACATATTCAAAAGTAAGAGAAGTATATGGCCCAAGCCAATCAGCTTCTCCACTGCACAAACATACTAAATTCATACCCCTTGATACAACTCTTATAAAATGGCCAAACATTTGAAGGCCAAAACAAGAACCATTGTACTAAATTATTTAAATTTGGTTACTGTGTAACTAATGTTTTTAAGGTGTGCAAAAACTTTTGATAGCTGACTTTTCAGATGCTCTAAAACACACAAATCAAAAGCACAGACAAGAAAAAACACACCACTGTACTTCATAAAAGGAACATAAGATACAATACGGGGTCTTTACCTTACTGTACATTAGACCCTCACTTTGAAATTTTCAGGAAAGTAGAGCTTTCGAAAAAGGCTAATATCCAAAGCAAAAGCAATTTGGCATGTTTAATCCAACATCAAATATTTTACATATATTATAAACACACATAAACACACATACATGTATACATACAAATAAAAAGGGTTTTGGGTTTTTTTTTACCTAAATGCAAACTGGATGAGGATCCATGTGATGAAAGTGATGGCGGTGGCGTAAGTGAATGTCCTGGAGTTTGGCTTGGCAGAGGCATGCCTATTGGACTTGGAGAGGAGGAAAATCCCAGACTATTGTAAAATGGTTGCCCTATGGGTGCTAGGCTGCTACTAGATCTTTTGTACAAGTCAGAGCTAGTAGATAGAGACTCTCTCCTTGTGGCACTACTACTTGCAGAACTGCCAACTGAAGAAGAAATAAAAAAAACCCTAATTACATACAGTGTTAACTGAATAAAACCTATCCCCAACTCTTGCTGGGCAATAACAGAAGTGATCACAATAATTATTTTTAGAAACATTATGGAGAAGATAATTACTGTGATAACTATATACACTAACTTATTAATCATAAAAGGGTATAAATGCACCCCAATAAAGTAACCAAATACTTAACCGACCAGTCACGTTTCATTATTTCACTCATATTTGTCACTGACACATATGATTACTGTGCTTTAATACCCTGGTATGATTTGTAAATCCTGGAATTGCAAGTTGTCTGCTTTAAGACATGCTAACGATTAAACTCCAGTAAGGTTAACTTTTGGTATTATCCTACTCCCTGGAACCTCGTTCTTAGATTTCAACTCAATGCCAAGATTATACTAATAAATAGAATATTAGAACATTTCCTTCACCATTCGCAACTCATTTGGCTGCTGTGTTCAAAACGTAACCTTTTAAGTCCATATTGGCCCGAATATCAGTCAGTTGTGAAATTCAGATGGGAGCTAACTTTTGTTCATACTATACATTGTCCCCTTTTGTTTTGTACTATAGAGTCTCCCTTTCCCCAACCATTAAATTACTATACATATATGAAAACAGTACACTAAAAAAAAAAAAATCAATAGCTCTCATGACTATTACCACACCAAAGACATGTTTTCACTTCCCACCCCAGGACTCTTCATCCTTACAGTTCCAGTACTGGCTCCTGAGCCCCCTACTCAAGTAGAAGACTGATGGCTTTCCCCCTAATATACTATGCATCTTATTTCACACATCCCTTATCACACTACATACCAAATTCTCTTCTATGAATTCCCTAAAACTTATTTTCTTTTTTATGCCACAAAATCATAAAACACCATGTAGGCCTTGGTGAGCTATGCATGCTTACAAGAAAAAACCCAAGATCTGGATGTTAACATGCACTTTGATAATCAAATTCTTTACCATGTGTTAAATGCCCAATTCTCAAGTCTCATTCAGAGTCCATTATTATTACTTTTTTTTTTGTGGTGCCGGGGATCGAACTCAGGCCCTTGTGCTTACAAGGCAAGCACTCTAATCACTGAGCTAAATCCCCAGCCCAGAGTCCATTATTTTTAAGTATACTTCTTTCTCATTTCTAAGCACTAGCCTCTTTTGTAAATACCTTTATATCGAAGAGAAATTTCACATTACATAATTTTTTAACCTGTCAAATAAAATTTTGAAGGACAAGCTCTATATTCGGACCAATATGGCAATTCTTTTCAAGGAATTGTAAAGTTTCTATTAAATCTTGTTTTTCTAATCACATGTTATATTTAAGTAGGTCATACAGGATATGTATTAAAGAAAACAATTAAGCAGAGGACATGATGTGTAAACCAAGTTAAGTTTGTAACACAGATAGTAATCAAAATTACACTGGAATTCTGTAAAGGAAAAAAATTCAGGCTCATGCTACTGAATTAGACGAAAGATCATAATGCTATTCAACCTTTAATACCAATTAATGCAGTTTCTGAAAAATTCACCCTGTATTATTAAAAATTTTACATTTCATATAGTAGGAAACTGCTAGGCAGCTACATGCATTTTAATAGCAAAAAACAAATACAAACGTTAATGTAATAAGCTCTTCTTGAGTTGGTTTTAGCAAAACTGTCAACATATACTATATTAACTATGCTAATTTAAAAGGACACTGTCAAAGTGATTTTTTAAAAGCACTCATTACATACTACATTTTAAATTCCTATTTATTTCAAAAAAACAATTTAACTGACAAAGAAAAGGACAAAAGTTCTTTAATGAGAGCAACAGCATTATCATTCTTCTGGTAAGTAACCAAAGAAGCAGTTTTAACACATACAGTATTAACCTTCCTCTGAAAAGGAGATGTCAAGCCAAACATTTAAAAACAAATCAGAAATTACTTCTCACACAAAGATGCTGGCTCTTTAAATTTTGCTATATGCCTAAATTATAGGCAATATTATGACTATAAAATATGAAACAAAATATACCTAAAATATCTAAGAGGCCAGACAGAACAGAATCACTAATCATTCATTTATTATGCATAAAATGTTATATTACACACTTTCTACTACAGTAGGTAGTAGAAAAGATTATTTACTATATTGCAATGGCTAAATTTTCCTGGCCACTTAGTATCATAAACTGGGGTATTTAACACTGCTCAACAATAAAATTTCCTCACCATAGGAAAGAGGAAAACTATGTGTGCACATAATCATACTGTACTGTAGCTTGCATATGCATATGCAATTGCCACAGTGTGAAATGGCACGGGCAGATTTGGTGTAGGAGTTGCTGTATGCACAGTACTCGAGTAACTCTCATACAACAGCCAACATGAAATAATGGTAGAATGTTCAGTGGCAGTCAGGGGTGGCAGTCACTAACACCATCGCTCAAACAGACCTTTCCCAGGTTGGATGTCAGAACTAGGCAAAAATAACTCTTACAAGAAAGGTAGGCATGAAATTCAGTTTTTGGCAAAGAGGCATCTCTAGAGGACAAAATGTTCACGCCAACCATTTCTTAAAGGTAGAGGGAAAGTCTTTAACAAAGAGACAAATAGGAACATGGAAGAACTAAATGGGGGGATCTACAAATCTATCAGGCCATCAGTGGCACACTGTATTAAAAAAGGGAACACGGAGTTTACCAAAGTTCTATTCTACAGATGACAATCTGTGGTTTGGAAGCTAGTTATCTCCACAATGTTTATTTTTAAGTTATGTTTTCCTCAGAATATTTAGGATTTGGGGGATGGGGGGGTGTCCCAATTGTGTTCAAAACGAAGAATGAGTCTTACAGGAATGAGTGAGCTTGACATAAAACTACACAACTCCAGAAGGAATAAAAAAAATCTTAAGGAGAAAAATTAAAAGACTAAACAGACTCCACATTTGCTGGATTTTCTCTCAGAAGTTCTTGGGCCCATTCTTTAGAAAATTTTGCTTTAGTCAAGTGTGAAATTTCCTTCTTGTATTTCATTAGAACAAAAGCAGCATTCTGCACCTGAAGTTTACAGCAGTTCTAGAACATTCCTTCTACAAATACAAAGACTGCAAGTTCAGAAGAACTGAACTTCCCAGAGAACTGTTAAGTCTGTGATGACTGGTATTATGTTAGTTTTGTCATCTTCCATACCACAAAAGAATATAAAAGTTGATGTGGTGGGGAAATAGATGAGAAACAGACAGTAAGGATTCTATGATGTTAAAAGAAACACAAAATTTCTTGTGAAGCTGTTTAAAATTATGACTTTTAAGTGTTATATAATGCTAAGACATCCTTTTAAATGAACTCTTAGCAACAAAGGATAAATTAATTTCAGATAAAGTATACTGGTAGTTTCTTAGGGGCTTGTTTAGAATGTTTCAATACACATACAAACATATCACAAAGAACCATAAGGAACCACCAGCACTTAGTAAGAATGAATCACCTGATGGGCACACAATTATTTTAAAAGCATCAAAAATTTAAAATGGCAAAGTATATGGAGAATGAGAAACAACTACTAGTTAGCATATAAAATACTGCTCTAAGCAGTATTACTAAAATAAAAATTATGGTACTAAGACTTTAAAGCTAGGGGAAAAAGAAATACTACATTTAAATAAGGGATGTGCTGCTAGAAATGAGTTAAACATTAATAATTTAAGAAACTTGCAGGAGGTATTTTTTATTCTACAAAACTGAACCCATACACTTTATTCCTGCCCTTTCTACATTCTATGTTATTATTGCTTATCTTAATATTTAGAACACAAAAATACCTCATGGCCACTTAGCAGAGTACACTTATTTTAAAAACTAACTTACCTGATGAACCAAATCCACTGAGGGCTGAGCCTATAGCAGCACCCAAAGAGCTACCACTTCCAAAGCCAAGAGATGTACTTCCAGGTTGACCAGGTCCGTGAGAAAATAAAGAACTGCTCTGGGAGTTATTAGTCAAAGAACTGCTCCCATAGAATGAATTAGACTGTAGATTAGTGCTTGGTGGCTGTTGCTGCTGCTGCTGCGGTGGCTGGGTGCCAATTGGTCGAAAGAGACCATTCGTGCTGCTTGTAAGACTATTTGCAGTTCCCCCAGCTGCTGCTGCTGCTGCTGTAAAATAAATTTCAGATACTTCTTCAAAGTAACCAGAGCAGTATTCTATATTTTTTAAATGTTATCTGAGACAGTAGAATAATACCCCTAAAGATGTTGTTTAAACTTACCAGCTTGTGCTGCTGCCGAACTAATTAAAACAGGAGTTGGAGCCATTAATCGAACTGGAGCTCCAAGGCCAGTTCTTGCTCCAGGGCCAACCACTAAGGCACCAGTCTGATCATAATAGGCAGTTGGAGCTAATACTTGATAGCCTAGATAACAAAATAAATGCTTACTAATAAAAGCAATTATAGAAATACACACATTTATTTTCCTTTGTATTTTTTCAATCACTAACAACAGCCATTTTATACTGTTACTATTTAAAAAAACCTTAAAATAACTTTTCTATATGAAAAGCAACACATTTGAGAAGGTGTTAGAAATACAAGAAATAACAGAATATAGTTAAACATTTTTCATCTAAATGTGAACAGATACTTTTAACAGAAACGTCTTTTACTTACAGACCACAAAAAGAAATTATTTTCATTAATATAGGCCCTACAGGTTATCAAAAGCTGATACTATAAAAATATTACCAATTGGTCAGCTATGAGACAACAGACTGGGAAAATGAGATAGAACACTATAAAAATTTTAACTTCATTATACAATTTCAGTGAAGTTCTAAAGCAAACAAAATAGTTCACTACCAATATTCCGAGTTTCATTTGGAAGCATCTCTTTAAAAACTTAAAATGTGATCTGAACAAATAAAATCATAAGAGGTTCTCAGGCTAGAGTTTGAATAAAATCATGCAGACATAGCTTCATTGCAGACTTGAGCACAAGACAGGTAACAATGTGCATTATTCCTGACTACGAGAGAGAGAGTGTAATCTACCCTGAGCAACCTTTCTTAGTACAGGTTCCTCCTCTGAACCAAAGAACAAACAAAATGATTCAAATGACAATTTTGTTAATTTTCCCAAGGATGGTACATAATTTTAAGTAATCTCTAGAGGCACAGGAGAGAAAATAACTATATGGAAATAACAGCAGCTACTATAGGGTAATAAGGTCAGTATTCTCCTGGAACTCATGTTGAGAAAGGTTGCCTTATACAGTGACAAGAACTCTGCCCAGCTGTTTAATAACTATCTGTGAAAATGTACTGGCAACTTAACAATACATATAATATTTTTTAAAGTATTTTCGTACATCCAATGTGCTGAATTATACCCAACAAGAATTTTTGTGTTCTACTTTATTAAGACTATGTAGAAACAAAAATCAGTAAAATTACAGTCATGAAGACCAAAGGTAATAAAAACAGCAAAATACTTTTGATGTATTTAGTAATATTTTAAAAAGTCTACAAGGGGCTGGGGATTTAGTTCAGTGGTTAGAGTGCTTGCCTAGCAAGCATGAGGCCCTGAATTCAATTCCCGGCACCAAAAAAAAAAGTCTATAAACTGATGCTGGGCATGATGGCACACACCTGTAATACCTGCACTTGGGAGGCCAAGGTAGGAGGACTGCTGAGTTTGAGGCCAGCCTGAGCTATACAGTGAGACCCTGTTTCAAAAAAACCCAAAACCAGAAAACACAAAACCATCTATAAGCTGAATATGGACAAAGACAGTAAAAGTGTTACGGCTTGTGCCTAGAGGTCCTGCCAAAGCGGTCGTAGGCGGAGCTTTTCGGGTGTGGCTGAATCTTGGGTACGTGATGTGAGGAGTGTGTGATGCTGGCATCAAGACTGAGTGATTACTAAAGTAGTCCACTGATTGGTTTGGCATAATTCTGGGTGGATAATGAGAAGGCCCATCCTGTGGATGAGTACTACCCACCCTATGGGCGTGCAGCCTGGATAGAATATAAGAACAGAAAAGAAAGCTGCTGTCTTCACTTGCCGCTCTGCTGCTTCACTACTTTTCTGCTTTGCTGCTTTCTGCCACCATGGACTGTTTCTCCTTGTGATGTCCCTCTGTCATGTTGCCCTGCCTTGGAACCAGTCGATTTTGGACCTCTACAAAGTGTGAGCCAAGTAAACCTTTCCTCCTCTATCTTCAGATGTTGGGTATTTTGTCTCAGCAACAAGTACCCAAGACAAAAAAGGATTTATCAGAAATGAGTAATAGGCCCAGCATGAAGAACCTAGAGAAACCAGTAATAGTTACAGTTACATGTACAGGGCAGAAACCCTCTCCAGGTTCCACCGAAATACCGCTGGGCAGGAAGGACTACTGTTCTCCAGGACCTTCTTTCCCTTTTCTACAGGTAGCTAAAACTCTGAAAATGTTTGAGTATCAATAGATAAGATAACATCTCCCATTCTTTCCACTTCTGAAAATACATCATCTTTTTTTTTTTTTTTTGTGCTGGGGATTGAACTCATGGCCTTGTCCTTGCTGGGCAAGCATTCTAACCACTGAGTTAAATCCCCAGCCCCTGAAAATTCATCTTTTTAAGTATGCTATTTTTCACATGTGATATATGAGTGGTTACTCCTACTACTATTTGTATGGATTACTTACTAATGAAATGAATTCATTTCCATTGAATTATAACACAGTTACATTTTTTATTCAGATCATTTAGGAAATGTGTTCAATGTTGGGTAAGATCTCTTGCATGATTTAAGGTTTCTTTTACATATTAATTACTGACAAGTACTTCTCTATGCTATTTTAAGGTTTCTGTATCAATTGCATTCATTCTGTTCTCTCTGGAGTTCTGAGGGCTGATTTATCATCTTTTCTAGTTGACTAGATAGAAGAATTTCATACTGTTGTCCTTAATGTAAAAATAGTAAGGAGAGGCTGTTATTTCTTTTTTTTAATACCAGCTATATATTTGCTTCTTGGGAAGCTGAGTGTCCTGGAGCCATTGTGGACTAGAGACCCTGGGAAAAGCAGCCTTTCAAGGAATGGACTGTGAAGCTAGAGTTTGTTTGGGGTTTTGTTTTGTTTTGGATACATGCCTGCAGTATATAATGATTAATTTTAGTAAAGAGACTGATAAAAGTGATTAGATCTGTTTGTACCAACAGTGGCACAAGGCGCTGCGGCAGTCAGGCATGTACCCCCACCAATGGTTCAAGTCAGTGGGTGGGAATGTATCAGATCCCTGCATTGCAATCAATCAATAAAAAGAACACCCTCCCAGCCCAACCTAAAACAAGACAATAATAGGTCCAATCCCTGGTACACAAAGGATAAGAATAATAATTAGTTAACAAACAGCAAATCTAAAACAAGTGCTGGTTTTCTGGTTTAAGAAAAATATTTTCCTGTCTTCATTATTATTATGGTGATTTTATATCTAGTTTCACAAAAATCTACCTCACAAATAATGTACCCTGTTGTCCTTTTCTACAAGTTATGAAATGACAGTGGGCAGAAATTTTATACTATAATTTTCTATACATTAAGCTCTTATGGGCATATTATAATCATTATTGCTATTAAGTTATAAATACCATTAGTTCAAAATGCGATAAATAGCTCAATGAGTGTGAAAATGTTCAAAGTAGCACGTTAGTTGCAAAATTCAATAGCAACTATTTTATGAGGAAGGCATGCCAAACAGGGTTTGGCAAGCAAACTAACTCTAATCAATTGGCTTTACTTCCTAAACCTAATACTGAAAATCCTGGGGTAGGTTCAGCTGGAAAGATGCTGTGGTTCTTGTCATAAACAGAGTTGTTTTGTTTTGTCTTGTTTTAAAAGGCCACACTGAGAATTTATTTGCCATTTATCTGTAAGTCTGCTTGATTTCAACTATCAGCATCTAAGTTCTAAATAATTTATTACAAAGTAGGTTAAGACTTTAGAAACGCTTCTTGATTTATTCATTCTTCAGTGTGAGAATGTACACCTAACACTGTAAATCTACTCAAACTGTCACAAATCACCAGGACCCCCAACAGCAAAACACTCTTGCAATTAACCAAGTACATACCTGGCATGCCTGTAGCAAGACCCTGCCCAAACGCCAAAGTTGGATTTGCAGCTGCAGCTGCTGCAAGTGATTCTGCTTGTTGTCCATGCTGACCCTGACTGGGAGTAAGAGGACGCTGACCAGCTCCAGCACGAAGAACCTACAAAGGACAGATGACTTTCTTAAAAGTGGTACTATGAGAAAATTAACTATTTTTTCTTGAATGACTATGTACATATTACAAGTAAACTTGGGATATTTTTTGAACACGTAACATTCTTTTTACATGCAACAACATGGGTATTTAGTACGAAAAATTACAAAATAATTTAATGCCAAAAACACTAGTTCTCAACAACCAGAATAACTTTAAAAGCAACATGAAGGTTCTAGGTCTCCGAGTAAAACCTAATCTTAGGTGAAAACAAAAAATTCAGATTGTATTAAAATTATTTTTCTAATGCTGAAAAGTAAAACAAGAAGCTTAAGGGAAAAATGTTTTATTTATTATGTTATGAGACTGTGATTCAGAGCAAAAACTTCAGATCGAACCAACTGTTCAGAATTCAGAAACTTTAAAAGTAAAAGTTGCTTTCAACATAAAACCGTAGTGTGAAAAAAACAGATGGTAACATCAAAACAAGTGAGAAGCTCCTAAATCTAGTCAAGTTGTACTACTCTGTACCACACAACTATTGTAGTAGCGATGATATACAAGCAAGATGGACTTAATCATGAATTTCACAAGCGCTCAAACAGTTCAGGACCCACCTAGGTGAGGGTCAAACACAGACATGTATTAAGGTAATGTGATATTTTTACATTTGATCAAAGAAGATACAGATTAAAATATAACTTATTAAATGATGTTCTATGATGAATGTTATTATTATGTATATGTAAAATGTACCACTAAAATAAAAATTTTTTTAAAAGTGAAAAAAATGATGTTGTGATACGACGTCAAAGGAGTGAGTCACAGGACAACTTCCACAAGAGCATCAAACATAGTATTAAAATCTACTGAAGGAAGGCATGGAATAGCGGTGCATGTCTGTAATCCCAGTACACAGGGGGACTGCTGCAAGTTCAAGGCCAGCCTGGGCTAAATAGTAAGTTCAAGGGCCGCCTAAACTACATAGCGAGACAAACAAACAAACAACAACAAAAAAAACAAACAAAAAAAAATTCAGGATAAAATTTAACTGCCAAGAAAGCAATACCACACTTATCATTAGGTTGCTTCTTTGGTATAAAATGTGATGAATAAGACAGCCACATTTCTGATATTTAGCAATCTTTTAGGGGAGGTTTTTTCCTAATAGTGTGTATTTATCAAGATAGTTTTTAATCAAGATTTTTTTTCTAGTAGTGTGCATTTATCAGCCTCTTTGAAAGGTTGAACTTTAAAAAAAATCTCAGGATGAATACTTGTTTTAAGAAATTAAAGGTAAACTTTAATGAAAATTATTTTACCTTGCTTAAAAGTATAAGATTTCTCATAATCTTTTAAAAGTCAGAAACATTAATGTTTAAACATAAACACCTGGAGAAAAACAAAGGGGCATTTACTTTGATAGGAACATTATTAGGATACATTTAAGAAATGATGAAAATAAATTTTAAAACTGTTAACAGAATTTTTAAGACAGAAATCCAACACAGCCAAAACTTTAAATTCATATAATATTGACCGGGGAAAAAAACAACGAACAGTTTTGTATCAACCATATGCTAGGCAAGGTGTTATATACTGAGAAAGCAGAAGAGAAAAAAGATCTTAAGCACCAGGAGCTCGTGGAATTTGAAAGACTCCTCAAATATTAATCAAGGAAGGCCTACCTGTTGCTGTCCAGGCTGGGCTTGTGATGCTGCTTGTTGACTGGCTGTGTTGTTTGCTGCAGCAGCAGCTTGTTGCTGAAATAAATTGGCTGGATACACCCCCCATGGAACACCGTAATACTGTGGTGGAACCACTGCTGGACCTAAACCCCACACATCCCAGCAAAAAGAGAGAGAAAAAAAGTTACTGGATTTTACACATATGGTTGGTTACTTACCATTAGATTATAAAGGAAGACAAGGTTTAAGATTTAAACAGAATATACCCTTATAATCTTCTACTCACTTAGATTTGCTATATACTTTCTGCTTTTTCTAGTTCTGTTAGGAAGCAAATATTCAGATACAGATTATTAAAAGAGAAAGTACTCAAGCAGGGCTCTAAATGGAGAATGTGAAGCAAAATGGAGAGACATGGGAGCAAAAGGCTCCCAATGAAATGACATGACACTTAACCACCTATTCGACATGACACAGCACAGATAATAGATTTGGGAACATCAGACACTACAAAAATATAAGATTTCTTAAGGTCAGGTCACCATTTCTCAGTCTTAAAAAAATAATATTTATGACTATTGAAACAAATTACAATTATTTTCTTTTGTTTTTAAAATATTCTTCAAAAAATATTCTTCATATTATGAAGTTGAACTAGCCAAAATTCTCATAAAGCAATAAAAATTGTATGAAAACAAATGAAACACTAGTGTTTACATGGGTAGGAAAATAAGACTAGTAAGCGAAAACAATGAACCAAATAATATGAGCACAAATAAAAATAGGGGACAGAAAGCAAACTAAGAAAAAATAAAATCATTCCTGCTCTACTTTCCTTTATTTAATGCCTGGAGAGCAAAGAGAATTATGCACAATAAACATCACCATTAAAGTATGAATAAAATGTCATGATTCTTAACTGATAGAACTGTCAAATTGGACAGTTCTATCAGTAGGACATTTAATTAGTGTATTTCAAACAGTGAAATTCTGGTTTTATTTTGTTTTCAAAGAAAATAAAGTCCAGTATAACTGACTGAACCACTAAAATGAAAAGCTTTACTCCTATCAACGCAAAATATATTTTTAAAGATAGAAAAGTAAGCATAACCTATAGTGAGAATTGTTAAAACAATAAGAAGACTATGAGGAAATGTTTTCTGTTGTGAAAACAAAAAAAGACCCTGACATCTACTCCAAAATAGCCAGAAGTCACTTGTAGTTATGGAACAATTAAAAGATGGACAGCTCAAACGAAACAAGAGTTTAACTTACACAGGATTTTGAAAACTCAGGATGAAAAAAATAACTTAATAATAATTTTTAAAATACTGATTATATGTTGAAATGATAATATTTGTGATATGTTGGGCTAAATAAAATACATTACTCTAATTTTATCTGTTCTTTATTTTCATGTTGTGGTTACTAGAACATTTTAAATTACATTTTTGGGCTCAAACTGCATTTCTGCGGGATAGTACTAGACGTCTAAATTCAGGATGCATAGGGTGCTTACTGCTAAGTTAAAAGACCTCTTAAAAGTTGCTTCTTTCCAATCGTGGAGGTAGAGGGTTCTCTAAGTATACTACACCAGCATTTTATATACTAATATCCAGTTAAATGGCACTAGCCATTTGTAGTGGCACATGTCTGTAATTCCGGCACTTGGGAGGATGAGGCAGGAGGGTCACCTCAAGCTACACGGTTTGAGACCAGCCTGCACCACAAAGCAAGACCCTGTCTCAAAAAGGCACCAAAAATCTCACACCATTATGGAATCACAGGGTGTAAATTTCTATACCTAAATCCACTGATCTTAAATTTCCAAACTCCCAGAGAAACAGAGATTGTTCAAAAGTCATTAAAAAAAAATACCAGAAGTAAATTTAAAACTACCTGATTAATAACAATCACTTCAGTGAAGACTGAAAGCTAAAAAACATCAGCAACACCTGAATTCTAAAAATGAGGCCATCAGCAGACACACTCCCATGAAGTGAATGCACTTCTAAAGCTGACAACAGCAACCCATTCTTGCTTCTATAACCAACATAACCTGTGCCTAAAACCAACAATTTCTGTCTATGTAACCAATTCAACTTATGATAACTCTCCCTTACAGGTTTGGTGTTTATTCCAGATTTTGAGCAGTGGTCTGGAGTTTGACAAGCTTCTCTAAGTTCTTTCCAACTCCACTCTACACTTCTGTGATTTTTTTTTTTTTTTTTTTTTACTGGTGCCAGGGATCGAACTCAGGGACTTGTGCTTGCCAGGCAAGCACTCTAACCGCTGAGCTAAATCCTCAACCCTAAATTATTATTTTTTTTTGCGGGCCTGGGATCGAACTCAGGGCCTTGTGCTTGCGAGGCAGGCACTCTAATCACTGAGCTAAATCCCCGGCCCTCCATTCTACACTTCTGAACCCCAGTTTGTTTGCATATTTTAATAGTGCTCAAGAAACTTTTTAGATACACATTCTCTCAGGTTGCTGGAGTTCTTTAAACAATACCATACCTGGGTATTTACTCCATCTGCCTCCAGAGTTCACTTCCTGAAAAGTAATTTTACACCACTTCTGTGGGTTCTGGGATTGGTCATTAAAATGGAGATGCATGGGCAACAGTGTTAAGATTTCTTTTTTTTTTTTTTTATTTTAAACCAAGAACATGTATTGGTACATTCTACATACAATGGTCACATTCGTTACAATTATTCCGTACCTATACATGATGTATCTTGGTTCTCCCCCCCTCCCCCGCCCCTCCCCTCTGCTCCCTCCCTCCCTATTTACAGCAGGTTCAGTCATCATTTCCTATATTTTCCCTTTCCCCTCTCTTTCCCCTGTTGCCTTTCTGCTTTTCCCCTTCTTTCTTTCTAGTATTCCTCTCCTCTGTGCACCATCCTTTTATATAATATCTATTACACCTCTTTGTCCTTATTTACAGTTATGGTTTCTCATATCAGAGAAACAATTCGATGTGTGCTCATGAGTGTCTGATTTATTTCACTTAAG
>PVJO010020636.1:0-31571 GCA_004026905.1 Hystrix cristata
TCTAATTCTTTGAAGTATGTTAGTGGTATCTTGATTGGAATTGCATTAAATCTGTATAGTAGTTTAGGAAGTATAGCCATTTTCACGATGTTGGTTCTTCCTACCCAGGAACATGGGATGTCCTTCCATTTTTTGATATCCTTTTCAATTTCCTTTTTTAGAGTGCTGTAGTTTTCGATGTAAAGGTCTTTTACTTCTTTTGTTAGATTCCTAAGTATTTTATTTTTTTGTGTGCAATAGTGAAAGGTATATCTTTTGTTATTTCTTTTTCGGTGGGTGTATTGTTTGTGTATAGGAATGCTATTGACTTTTGGGTGTTGACTTTGTATCCAGCAACACAACTGAATTTAGTTGTTAAATCCAGTAGTTTTTTGGTGGAGTTTTTTGGGTCTTCTATGTAGAGTATCATGTCATCTGCAAACAATGATAGTTTAACTTCTTCCTTTCCTATCTTTATTCCTTTTATTTCTTTCTCTTGTCTAATTGCTCTGGCTAATGTTTCTAGAACTATGTTGAATAACAGTGGTGACAATGTGCACCCTTGTCTTGTTCCAGATTTTAGTGTGAAAGCTTCTAGTTTCTGGCCATTTAGTGTAATGTTGGCCATTGGTTTGTCAAATATGGCTTTTATCAAATTGAGATATACACCATCCATTCCTAATTTCTGTAGTGTTTTTATCATGAACGGGTGTTGGATTTTGTCAAATGCTTTTTCTGCATCTATTGAGACGATCATGTGATTTTTGTCTTTCACTTTGTTGATGTGGTTTATTACATGTATTGTTTTGCATATGTTGAACCATCCCTGCATCCCTGGGATGAATCCTACTTGGTCGTGGTGTATAATCTTCTTGATAATTCATTGTATTCTGTTGGCCAGAATTTTGTTGAGAATTTTTGCATCTATAGTACTGTATGTAGTTTTATGTCTCCCTTCTTTCACCTACACAATAGTGTTTCTCTTCTATTTAGTATTTACCTAAAAGTGATAATCTTTTAAAGTGTTTCCAGTCTAGTGGGTATGTAGAGGTATTTTACTATAGTTCTAATTTGTGTTTTCCTGTTTACCATGATGTTAACCATCTTTTCATGTGCTTATTTGCAGTTCATGTATCTTGGTAAGTGACTGTTCAAGTATTTTGTTTTAATTTTTTTTAATTTTATTTTAATGGTACATTTTAGATATACATAGTGATAACATTCATCACAGGGGATTTGTACCTGTACATGATGTATCTTGTTGCTTCCTTTTTTTCCCATTCCCCTCCCTTCACCCCCTCCTCCCTCCTTATTTACAAAAGCTTTGTTTCCATTTTTTTCCTTCCATTTCTTATTTCTCTTGTCCCTCTGTTCCTTTCCCCCTACACCACCGTTGTTCCCTTTCCCATTTGGACACTTTCTTCCTTCGAGTATTTATTTTTAAAACTAGGTTTTCTTATGAAAGTTCTTTATTCTGGACACAGATCCTTTGCCAGATCTTTCTAGTTCTGTATGTGTGTAATATATACTTAAGTTTTTCCTCCAGCCTGTGGCTTACCTTAGCAGTGTCATTAGAAGAACAAAAGTGTTCATTTTGATCAAGTCCAATTGATGATTTTTTTAATAATACAATTTGAGCTTTGTGTACTCTATTACCCAATGCAAGTAACTAAGATTTTCTGCTGCATTTGCTTATAAAATGTTTGTGATCATCAGTCTAAGAATTAGTTCTATAATTCCATTCAGGTTAATTTGTGTTGTGTGATGTCAGGATTAATGATTTTGTTTGCATATGAATATCTAGTTGGCCCTAAATTTGCTGAAAAGACCGTCTACCTAAAGTGTCTCGACACCTTTGTCAACAGCCTGTATTTTCTTTTTTTGGTGCTAGGGATCAAACTCAGGGCCTTGCGCTTGCTAGGCAAGCACTCTAACCACTGAGCTAAATCCCCAGCCCAAAAATCAGTTTATGTGAAGATCTATTTCTAGACTTTCTATATTATTCTGTTGGTCTATGTGTTTCTCTTTATACTTCTTTGTATTAAATACTTCTTGTGTTTTCAAGTTACAATGGGATTATTGTGACATAACCACGTAATGAGTTTAAGGAGCATCTGTACTGTCGCTACATTCTGCAAGCTTGCTACATCCCCTTTTATAGTAGCTCTTTGTAGCATCTTGGGAATTTTCTGTTTTAACAGACATATCTGAGGAGGGAGGACTACTTCTTACAATACCTGTTGGCCTTTGCTCCTTTTGCTTGCATGGGTTACAACCTCTGATACAGAGTTGAATAAAAGATGTGAGAGTGATATCTTTGCCTTGTTGTTGATCTCACAGGTAATTACTGAGTCTTGCATGAATAAAGCATGTTAGCTGTAACTGCCTGTAGATGCCCTTAAGTTGAGGAAGTTCCAATTTATCCTACCTTTGAGCTTTTAAAATCATGAATGGGTGCTGAATCTCATCAGATGCTTTTACTACATCTATTGAGACGATCATGTTGTTTGTTATTTATTTATTTATTTATTTATTTAACCAAGAACATGTATTGGTACATTGTATACATAATGATCGTATTCAACATGGTTATTTTGTATATGTGCTGCAGAAGCCAGCACTAGCACAGTTATTTTGTACCTGTGTATGACATATCTTGGTTCCTCCCCTTCCTCCACCCCTCCCTTCCATACCCCCACCCTTCCCTATTTACAGCAGGTTTATTTACATTTTTCTATTTTTTCCCTTTCTCTTATATTTTCTTTTTCCCTTCCTCCTTTTCCCTTCCTAGTTCTCCTCTCTTTTGAATATTATCTTTCTTTTACCTAATATCTATTATGCCTCTTTGTCTTTATGTACACTTATGGTTTCTCATATCAGAGAAACAATTTGATGTGTACTCATTAGTGACTGATTTATTTCAATTAAGAGTATGTTCTCAAGGTGTATCCATTTACCTACAAATGACTCTAGTTTATCCTTTTTTATGGCAGAGTAGTACTCCATTGTGTAGAAAAACCACATCTTCTTTAGCCATTCATTAGTTGTTGGGCATTTAGGTTGTTTCCAAGACTTAGCTATTACAAATTGTGCTGCTAAGAACATGGTTGTGCATATATTGCTGTGGTATATGTTTTTAATTCTTCTGGGAAGATACTGAGCAGAGGAATAGCTGGGTCAAATGGAACCTCTTGGAGTTTTCTGAGGAATCTCCATACTGATTTCTGTAGTGGTTGGACCAGTCTGCATTCCTACCAACAGGGGAGGAGAGTTCCTTTTCCCCCGCAGCCCCACCAGCATTTGTTATTGGTTGATTTCTTGATAATAGCTATTCTTTCTGGAGTGTGATGGAATCTTAGCATTGTTTTGATTTGCATCTCTTGAATGACTAGTGATGTTGAACACTCTTTCATGTATTTATTTGCCATTTTTATTTCTTTGTCTGAGAAATGTTTATTCATTTCAGATGGCCATTTTTGGATTGGGTCTTTAAATTTGGGGGATTTGATTTTTTTGAGTTCTTTATATATTTTAGATGTTAGACCTTTGTCTGAGGGACAGCTAGCAAAAATTTTTTCCAAGTCTTTGGGTTTTCGCCCTGCTCTATTGGTGATTTCTTTTGCTGTGCAAAAGCCTTTTAATAGGATGTGGTCCCATGCTCTGATTCTTTGTATTATTTCCTGTGCAGTCTGGGTTCTGTTCATAAATTTTTTTCCTATCCCTATGTCTTCGAGAGTTCTTCCTATTCTATTCTCCAGTACATTTAGTGTTTCTGTTTTATTGTTTAGATCTTTGACCCACTTTTATTTTAGTTTAGTACATGGTGAGAGACATGTATCTAGTTTTAGTTTTTGCCATGCGGCCAGCCAGTCTTTCCAGCACCATTTGTTAAAGAGGCTATCTTCCTTCCAGTGAGGGTGTTTGGCTCCTTTGTCGAAGATGAGGTATTTGAGTGTGTTTGGAGTTGTTTCTCTATCTGCTGGCCTGTTCCATTGGTCCTCAGGTCTGTCTTTGTGCCAGTACAATGCTGTTTTTATCACAGTAGCTGAATAGTATAATTTCAGGTCATTTAAAAATAATTGTCTATTTATAGGCTGAATTTCAGTTTTTGGATTCATGCAGTAATGCTCTCATAGTCATTAGGTACCATCCATTTAATATAATACTTCATTCTCTTTGTTAAAGTCTTATTATGAATTTTTTTTTGGGTGGGGTGCTGGGGCTCGAACTCAGGGCCTTGGGCTCGAACTTAGGGCCTTGGGCTTGAACTCAAGGCCTTGGGCTTTCTAGGCCAGCACTCTACCACTGAGCTAAATCCCCAGCCTCTTGTTAAGGATTTTTATGACTATGTTCATGAAGGATATTTATCTATAGTTTTGTGTAGTTTGTAATGTCTTGGGTTTCAGCATCTGGGGCCGTGGTGGTAAAGGTAGGGCACGTGTGCTGCAGTGGACACACACAGCCCTCTGTCAGCACGCGAGCCAAGTCCCCCCAGCATTTCTCCAACAGCTGAGCGTTCAGGTTTAATTGCAGTGTTGACATTTGGCCGTAAATAAATGGGTTTTGGATTGCAGTTTGGGCACGTAGTCTCTAAAAAGTTCACTGTCGCTGATCTAGAGAATGCTGCCCTCATAGAATGAGTTGGGAAGGGTCCCGCCTATTCCCTGGAAGAATTTGTGTATAATTGGTACTGTCTCTTAAATGTTTGTTAGAATTCAACTGTGAGACTCTGGACTTGGAGTTTTCTTTGAAGAACAGATACAGTGTTATTTATGTTATCAATTTCTTGAATGAATATTAGTTTTCTCTTTCAAGGAATTTCCTCTAAACTCTAAAATCTGTTAGCATACATTACTCATATTGTTCCCTTATTTTAATACCTGTAGAATCTGTAGTGATATATATGCTTTTTTTTTCTCCTGATCCCATTGTGTCTAAAGGACTTTTTATCTGTTTTATTGGCCTGAGACAAACAATTTCAAATCCATTGATCTTTGCCTGTTGTTTTTGTGTTCTAGTTAATTGGTTTTGCACTGATTTTGTTATTTCCTTCCTTCTGCTTACTTTAGGCCTAATTTTGTCTTTTTCTACTTTTTCACTTTGAAATCTTAGATCATTTACTTTGTAGCCTTTTCTTTACTAATAGAAGTGACAGACTTCCCTCTGACCCTGCTTTAGTTAGATCTTTTGAATTTTTGATGTATTATCATTCTCATGTTCATTTGGTACAAAATATTTTCTAATTTTCCTGTTCACCCATTGGTTATTTAGAATAGCATTTCCCTACCTTTTTGTGCCAGGGACTGGTTTTGTGGAATACAGTTTTTCCAGACTTTGGGGGCCAGGGATTCAGGATGATTTATTGTGTATTTTATTTCTATTATTACGTTGTAATATAAAATGAAATAATTATTACACCTCACCTTAATGCAGAAGTAGTGGGAGCCCTGCACTTGTTTTCCCGCAACTAGATGATCCCACCCAAGCATGATGGGAGAAGGTGACATTCAAAGTGTGTTGTTGATGTCCAGGCTACTCAGTAATCTTGTAAACATTATAGTTCTATAATCAGAATTTCACTTTTAGAACACAGCATCAAGTCCTTTATGTAACTCCTTACAAATGCAAGTAACAGCACGTGGTGGTGTGCTAAATGCTAAAGATGTGAAGCTGAATAAAAGATGGGAATTATGGTCACCTTTTTCTTTTTTTTGAAATCCATGTTAAGATAGAGAGCAGTGCAAGTTTGTGAAGAGTTTGCATGGTACACGACACAAAAGGGACTTGTGCCAGAATGTTAAATCAACTGCTGAGCACACTGTTTAGATCACCTGGGTTATTTTTCTTTCTAAAGTGGAACTTTCTTGAAGGAAACAATGTCTTGGCTTAGATGTCACCACCTGTCCTTTACTGTAGGCAGGCAATAAATAGTCATCCCAGCGACTTGGGCTAGCACTGGTCTAGAGTACTCATTTGAGCGTGGCTAGCACCCCCTCCTTGACCCTTAGGAACTACCAGGCATTGGAATTCCAGAAATTTCATTTCATTTAAAAGATTATTTCTTCATAGCTAAAACTGCTGCCTCAGGCAGTCATTTTGTGGCTAACTGGCTTTTGGCACTTGTTAGCAATCAGTTTGGTATGATTTTTATACTGGGACAGACTTGGACCCACTTTGGCAATAGAAAATGCCTGTAGACACCATTTTTCTCAGTGCTGGAAGGAAATAGGGGAGCTTATGGGCATTTCTCTAGGATTTTATTTTATCCAATTTATGACATTCCTAGAAAGAAATCTCTCTTTGTTCATGAATGCATTTTCCCTTCTCTTGGCTCTCGTCTTGATAAAAACCTATTTCATCTCGACACATGGACACATGATTCCCCATCCCCATGCGCATCCCCATCTCCTCTTCATTTGTTGGCTTGTTTCTGAGTCTCATTCCCTGACTGGCCACTGGGAATTGTCACCACCCGACAGAAAATGATTGTAATACATGCTGGTAAAGAGGTAAAATGGGAGAGAGAAAGCAGTGACTGAGGACCACTTGAAAAGACTCTTGTGTTTCTGTTGTAGTGGAAAGCTCTCCAGAGAGCCGAAAGAATGAAGATTTTTCCAGTGGTAATACTCTCCCACTGTTGAAGGACAAGAGTCAAGGATCTGTGGACCAACTGTCTTTTATTTTGTCTCCAGAGCACAAAATTTCTCAGAACCTCTACCTCCCTCGAAGCACAGCCACTGCTGCCTTAGGGGCTGCTGCACGCTTAGCCACGTCCAGGAGCTTCCTGAGTTGGTACCCCAGTGCAAAAGGGATGGAGGCATGAGGGAAGGAGGAGGAGTTTGAAGCAGAAGTAGTATTTTGGTAGTTGATAGTTTTACGTTTCTGTGACTATATGTAGCTTTATTATGCTAACTGTCCATTTTGATGTGTAAGTATTGGTGTTTAATGTTAATTTTCATTTTTACTAATGATTTTATTTTATTCTGTATGATTATATCATCTTGTTTAATGTAGTAGTTTAAAGGAATTTGTTTCTCTAAATATTTTTCTTGTACATATCATGACGTTCAATGAAAATTGCAAAACTATATTTAGCAAGTCAAAAATATTCTTACATACCTATCTTCAGAACAAGGAGGTCTGAATTTTAGGGGCACCGCTTTCTATCAAATTTGAAACCTTTGATATCATCAAGAAAATCCACACCTTGAAATTTTGATCATATAAATAAGCTCTTAGCCAGGTGTGGTGTCACATGCCTATAATCCCAGCACTTTGGGAGGCAAGAGGATTGTGTGAGGTCGAGGACAGCCTGGGCTACATAGTGAGTTCAAGGCCATCTTGGAATAGCAAGATTCTGCCTCCAAAAACCTCTTTTCACTATGAGCAAATTTCTTAAACATAGCTGAAGCCATCTCTAGAGTTATCACAGTTCTCATGAGCCTTAATGTAGCATGGTTCAACAGTGGTATCATTTAAGCCCTTATATGATATGATATTGTCTAAGTTATACTGTGTGAAGTGTTATATGGCATTCTGTTGAATTAATACTATAAATCAAGACAAAAAACTAAGAAGTGAGCTTGAGCCCAGGATTTTGAGGCCAGCCTGAGCAATATAGGAAGACCTTGTCTCAAAAATATAAAAATCCAGTTCATCTTTGATTGCAGTGTATCTATAAGAATGATGATATACTGACAAACCCAGGTAACTTGGAGACAATGCTCATAAGTTGGCCAGCTATATCAGACTTTTTATTTTTCTTTTGGCATTACTGGGAATTGAGCCTCATGCATGTGAGGCAAATGCTCTTCCCCGATCTACAGACCCTGCCCTATATCAGACATCTTTACTGGAGTTTCATAAAGGGTCACATTTATCCATAATTTGTTTTTAAGGAAGAAAATTTTCTAAAGATGATTCATTTTTAAAATAATGCTTCAGAATTCTTCCTTTAATGAAAAAAACCATGTCTGAACAATGTACTTCTCTTCCCCAGATGAGCAATTACTAGGTTTGAAATAAGAATCCAGTAGAAGCAGTATGAGAGAAGTTGAAGGGTTGACAGAAGTAACACACATTTAGTAAACTAAACTGTAACCCTCTCTGTAATAACGCCTGAGTACCGGAAGGGTCACTGCCAAAGCTGGGTAGCCTTTTTTTTAAGTTTGGCTATTGGTTTTATAACCTGACATGGACTAATTTTATACTTTGCAAGTTAGATAGGGATTATGGAGTAACTGTGTTAGGCGTTGTCAGAGTCCTGGCCTTTTGCAAATAGAGAAACGGTCATTTAGATGCAGCCATCCTGAACAGATGAGTTTCAGCACTCTTTGAAAGAAGGCTGTTTAGTAATTAATAGCTAACCTCTACATGAGTTAGTGATGAATGAACATTTGAAAGGCTTGTACATTTTGACTACTTGTTTGGCTAGGCCAGCCAGTCTGTCAGTCTGTTTACCTAAAATGTGGGCTGTATTTGGTGAATAGCCCAAAGCATCAAATTTAATAGATCATTTGGAGAAGAATAGTTTTCTTTTATGGACAAGAAAAGCAATAAGAAAGAAATATACAAAAGATACATAGATTAGCTGCGGGTGGTGGCACATTCCTGTAATCTCACCTGCTCAGGAGATTGAAGTGTGGGAATTCCAAGTTTGAGTCCTACCTGAGCAACTCAGTAAGACCCTGTCTCAAAAAAGTAGGGTGGGGATAGAGCTCAGTGGCAGAGCACCTCTGACTCTGATCCCTAGTACCACACACAAGATATGTAGATGCTATGTCGTATCTAGTTAAGTTGTATTTTACTGTCAAAAGTTAGGTTGACATCCACACTTGCAGCATTTGTGGTGGTAAGGTGCTACCTGCAGTCATGCAAACCTTAACCTGTGAGATGCCGGCTGCCCATTTCAGGGCATAGGAATGAGTAGAGGTTTCTGGCCTGCATTCAGCCCATGTCTAACCTAGTGATTTAACGATTGTATAATTTTGTTCTAGGAAGGAAATACGAAGCCTAAAAAGACTGAATTGCCTGTATGCACACAGTTTGAATTCTCATACCTGCTGATCTAGCCCAGCGCCCTTTACACAAAAATATTGCAATTCCATCTTGTTTAACTGATGTGTATGAGAAGACACAAATTTGGTAGATCAGTCCAAAGGAATGGGGTTTAAAAAAACTCTTGGTGAGGGAAGAGACGCATTTACAAAGATCTCGTATTCTTGAACAGTTTAACAGTGGGAAATTCTACAGCCAAAGAATACAAAAAAGAGTCATCATAAAGAGTAAGAGACCAGTATCTTACAGACAAATCTTTCTGTAACTTCCTATAACATTTATAGTACATAACAAGGCTTTTCTAACATCTTGACAATATTTTCAGACACTAATATGGTGACATGGGTAGCATTCACAATATTCATAATTGTGTAGGAACCATCACTAGACATTGAAAATAATTTATTTCCTAGATCCCACTTCCAAGAGGTCAACCAAAGTACTTAGCTGCATCAGCAAAGTCTGTCTGTGTACTTGCGTTTGGTCCCATTCCCACCAGGTAGGTGTAATGTGTCTCGTCAGTCACCAGTCAGCCTAGCAAGTGTTTCGGATCATTGGCCTACTGGAACAAGAATCCTTTAAACACTGTGCTTTAAACTGTGCACACAGAAAATGTTAACTGTTCAGACAAGGACTTTTCCAATATTTAATATAATTGACTTGGGTACCACTTTTCATGTGAGATTGAGCATTTAGCCATATTACAGAACCAAGTACAGAATGTATTCGCAGCTAAACTTCTTGGGGTTTTAAACATGGTTTTCAGTAAATGCTTAAAAATCTATTAGTCATTAACTCTTTTATGTTTCTGTTAAATATTTTTAATTTATGGGAAAATGGATATAGGAATGTTTACTTGATTATTTCTTGATGCAATTTAGATAAATTATCTGATGAGGAAACCAAGTTTGTGACTATCTCTGTTCTCACCTTTTGTTTACAAACCTAAAGGCGAGTTGTTGGGATCAAGGAACAATGATTAGCTTAATCTTTGGAGATTGTAACGGGCATTTTGTTTGATTTAAATATTTATTAAGTTGGAGTTTGTTTTGTCAAAAATGTCTGTTTATTTATAATTAGTTTTTATTGTGCTGATTCTGTAGGAATGAAAATTTCACTTGAATATGTGACCCAAAAAACTTAAGTACAAAATTTGTATAGTTGGAAGACAGACCTGACACTCTACTTGACTAAACCATTTGTATTCATTTTTGGCATGACTGCTTCATTCTCAATGAAGACTTCGACAAATCATGGATAATTTTATTCCATGAAACTAAAAATTCACATCGAGGCCATTAAGTTCCTGGCAGGTGCATTTCAAGGACTTGTTTTCTTCCTTGTTTATGGGAACAGGCCAGGCCATTCTAAGCTGTCATCCAGGTCGTAAAACTCCCATTTAACACCATTCTGTACACCAAATAGCAAACCCAGTCCCCTCTTGCTGCTGTCTTTCAACTGCCACCTCCTCTTCTTTATTCCACATTTAGAGCCCTTGGCTGCAGTGCGGAGCAGATTATTCCTAGGTAGTTCACAAATTCCACAACTTCTCCTCAGTGTGTCACTCCACTGAGCCACAAACTGAAGCCAAAGACTGAGTTCATTCTGTTCATCAATTAGAAGAACAAATGACAAAGCATTTGTAACTGCAGTGTTACTACGCTGATGAAAAAGCCTCTTCTCGTGCTGTGTAAACAAAACATCTTCCAGTTAAGTAAGACTGCGTATCATTTCAGATACTAATATAAAGAGTATCTCCCAGGTGTCCTGTAGCTCCTCCCCATAATACTGTCCTCCTTGTGGATAACTTTCCTTTTGCTTAGAAGGCTGAAACCTAAGCAAACAAACAGTATGGGCCAGAGCCAAAGCATCTTTTCCTTTCTGAATTTTAAAAGTAGTAACTTCACTTTATTGTTCTGGAGTAGGACAGTTAAATTGAGAAAATGGGACATTTGGGTATAATTAAGTGGTAACATTCTTTTTACATTCCATATTTTAGGCAGTGGAACATCTGTTTATGAACAAGTAGACCGTTTTGCAACAACATTTTCAGCAGTTGTGTCATATTTATCTTTACTGAACTGTTTACTGAACTGCTCAGTGGTCTTTAGCTTCTACTTGAACATATTCAGCATTTGACTTTATCCAGATTGAGACTCAACAAAGCTGCTTCAAAAACTTGAGAAAAAATGACTTTACAAATAAAAGCCAAATCAGTTGTAGCGAGCATCATGTAATTATCAGCACATCTGCATCCTTGTACTCTGGTTTTGCTTTGGATCTTTTCAGATTTAGAGTAATTCAGCATATTGTGGAAACCAATTTGCAGTATCAGATCTAGCTTTTGATGGCCAAAGAGGAAGTCCTACAGTATTTCTGTGAAGTTTCTCAGCCAAGTTAAATTAACCCTCACTGATGCCACCTTAACTTTGTACCGTATCACAGGCACAGAGCCAAGGCATAGCTCTAGTAAGACCATGTGCTGGAACAATCTGGTATAACTCATGTTTGACATGCTCGTAATATTAAAGAATTTCCAGGTGTCTTCATGCTATAGATAAGTGATCTCTAAACACTGAGGACTATCTCCCCAGAAGGTCCACATTCATACAAATTTTTGCTCTAATTTCTAGAGGTTCATGACTCCTGACACCTATGCTAGACTTTACTTTTTTTTTTTTTTTTTTTTCCACACTGAAGCATTTAATCCAAAGCAGAGTCCCATGCCTCCCTGAACAGCTAGACTTTACTGAGCAGAAGTTCAGAAAGATCAGCCTCCTGTCTCGCCCCCACCCCCGTGTTCCTCACCTTCCCCTGCTATCCCAGATACAAACCCAGGAGCAGACTCCTGAACTGATCCCAGCCCTGCAGGCCCACATACAGGCTACTCTGATGGCTCATCAAAATGTTACCTCCTGACTGTCTTATTAGTCTGTTTTGCCCATAGACTACCTGCCACCATTCTAGGCCAGGCCAGCTCACAGCTTTCCTGGCACACGAGTTAGGAGCTCTCTAAGTTTTACTGAGTGAAAAGATGCATACACAGGACAGCATAGACTATAAGTAAGGTTAATTGAAGTCTTGATCTTTTCCTACAACACTGTAGGAAAAGTTCTGAGTGTTCAAAACCAGAAACATTACAGAGAACAAACTTTAGCAAACATCTCATTTAAACACTGCATTTGGAATGGGATAAACACCATTTCCTCCACATAAGAGAACTGAGTAGAAAAGCAGGAAATACTTTGTGTAGGTTGTTATTCTGCAAAAAAAGCACATTCAGTTACTTTTCTGGCTGGGATCTTGAAGGACAAAGCTGCAAAGCTTTTATATTTGATGCTTCTCAGCAACAGCCTCTTAGTGTCCTCCCCAGACTAGTTGGATTTACCCAAGTGGCTTTGTTTAGTTTATTATCCATTCTTACAGGCTCACTTCCAACATCCCAGTCTATTTTCTAAAACAATCTAATACCATAGCCCCTAGTATCACAGGCAAACAACCTGAAAGAAATTCATTTAAAAGTGCCCTTTTAAATAAATAAATAAATAAATAAATAAATAAATAAATAAATAAACAGACCCATAAATATATGTTGGCCTTTGACTGCTCCTTATAGACCTTGTGTTGGCCTTGAGGCTTGTGACTCATTGAAAGAAACCAAGTACTATTTTTTGGCACCTTTTCTTCCCTAATACTTCTTAAAGTATATATTGACTTTGAAGATTAAGATTGTGAGGTTTTTGTTCTCTCTCAGATTCAGTGTAGTGTGAAAAAAAGTGATATTTTTAAAAAAACAAGTTAATGTAACTAAGAAATGAGTGGGGAAAGGTACCACCAGCTACATATTTTTATTAGTGACAAAGGTTAAATTATAGACTCAACATTGAAAAACAAAATGGATTAAATGAACAATTACTGAGACCTCTGTGCTGATGAGACAGATTTAAGTTTCATCCCACTTTAGTCTGACCTTGGAGTGGCCCGGGGCGCACCCACCTTCAACTCAGGACTCTGCAGGCCTGTATGGCTGTGAGACTCAGATGCCACCCAGCTGCATACCAGCCTCAGTGGCCAAGGGCTTGTATCTACTATCCACTCCCCAACCTTTGGGAACACAGATATTGCCAGGCCAGTGCTCACAGGGATCTAGAGCTGCCTTGGCATTGTACAGGGACCCACGCCCCAGTGGGATGGACAGATGTTTTGATCTGCATCACTTCCAGCTGCAGTGTGGGCCCGGAAGCATCCTAAGACTGCACAGGTCCTTATCACTCTGACTCACTCACAACCCTGTATAACATCAGCCTAGGTGGCCAGGGCACTGCCTTTACTGATACCACCCCAATCCTTAGAGAGTATAATCCGGTGCAAGACTCCATTCACTGAGGGTAGGACGGGGTAGTAAGCACAAGTCTTTGTTCTGGAACTTCGTACTGGATTAGTGAAACCTAATACTGGGCAGATCTTAACAGCCCCATCCCCAAGCCTACCTGTAGCTAGAGCCTCTGGAACAGCTGTGGTGCCAAGAGAAGACTCGTAACCCTCATCTGTCAGACTTCTATTCCAGCTAGCACCACCTGTGACTGGTTGCAGCACTTTTGGGCTACAAGCCCACCTCCGCAATAGGCAGCCCACAGAAATGTGGTTCTTGGCCCTACCCCATTGTTGTACTAGTGTTGCCAGGCTGTGGGGTCAGCACTGGTGGACAGAAGTGCGAGATAGGAGCCTGACTGCCCAGAGCCAGATAGAATCCTGCGGTGTCTGAGCCTACTCTGACCCCAAGGGGCTTGTGGAGAAAGACTTCCCTTTCTAAGTACTTTCCTATTACTTTCCAAATAATACAGTGTATTTGAGATGAATCTGATTGCTCTCTAGTGCAGAAATAGTTACAACACAGGGCTGTTAGAACAGCAGACTTCTGACAAATCTGAACTTGGGTGCCATCCAGTGCTGAAACTGAAAATAACTATACATGCAAAGACAATTAGCAACCTGCTTAGAATTTCTGGACAGATGGGCACAAAGCTAGATTGTGAAGACTGGAATGAATTCCTGATCCTTCAGTGCCCAGACAACATACATTCAGGAAATCATGACCTCACCTAATACTAAGAACAAGGTTCCAATCTGACCAGGGAATAATCAATATGGGAAAAACTCTCAGAGAATTTAAAACAGCTGTTTTAAGGAAAGTTGATGATCTCGAAGGGAAAAGAAATTTTAATACTCTAACATAGTAGTTGTGAACCTACGGCATGTTGTTGTGTTTTTCTTTTAAGACAAGAGGTGTTAATGCAGAGTTGCTCTTTCTAAACTAAAACCTGAGTATTCAGGTTTCATTGCAGTGCTGGCAATTTATTTGTGATAAATAAGTGGGTTTTGAGCTGCAGTTTGGCACTTGGTCTCTTAAAGAAACTTAATGAGAAGTTAAGTTCACTTCACTGCTCTAACAGAAACTTAAGATTGATGCAATTCTAAACAATCAGAAATTCTTTTTTTGAACGGTGCCAAAAATTTATTTGAAATATGCAGGATAAATAGGTATGGAAAAAACCAGCTCTGCAGAGTGAACTTGGGTTAAACAAAGAAAAAAGAGGGTTAAAAGTACATGCCGCATCTGAGAAATGCAGTGTGGGCTACACCATGCAGACTCACAACAGCCACAATCAGAAATTCTTGAACTGAAACACACACTCAACGAAATTAAAGACACAATAGAAGGCATCAACAGCAGCATAGACTAAACAGAAGAAAAATAATGAACTCAGAGACAGGCTACTTGAATATATACAGTTGGAGGAGGAAAAAGAATTAAATGAAGAAATCTTATAGGGACTTTGGGATAGTATTAAAAGTGCAAATTTTAGGGTTCTTGGAGTTCAAGAAGGATTTGAGAACGCCAAAGAGAAAGTTTATTCAAAAACATAACAGAAAAATTTTCCAAACCCAGAGAAGGAAACAATGAGGTCCCCAAAGTTAAGTCACCAGTCAAATGTAACTCAACCAAGTCTACCCCCAAACAAACTCTTGAAGGATGAAAGAGAAAGAGGAGAAAGACATTCCTAAACAAAAAGTGAGAGAGTATATATTCACCAGAACTCTTCTAAAGAAATGCTAAAAGTTCTTCAAACTGAAAGAGATTTTAACGTAAGAAAACATAGGAAGGTATAAAGCTCCCTAGTAAGAGGTAAATACACAAATTCAGAATGTTTGATTATATTATGTGGTATAAATAAAATTTTAGCATGAAAACTAAAAAACAATTAGAGTAACAATGTTAAGAGACATTCAAAGTATAAATAAAGAACAAAATAAAAGAGCTGATAGGAAATGAGGTAGATCTTTTGGAGCTAGGAAAAGGATCAAGGGATGGAGGGAGAGGGGACAGAGGGGAGAGAGAAGCAAAGTAAAAAGGATAAGGTATAATGTATATATGTACAAATTTCCCATGATGAATGTATTCATTATATATTGTATGTATGTACTGATAGAATATTGCAAAAAAAATAAGCAATATAGAAAGATAGAAGATGGGATATGAAAAACTCTAAATGTGGGGAGGAATGGAATACAAGTACAGTTTTCTTATTAATATATTTTCTCATGCTCTTGTTTCTATTCTTAACTTTATGATTATGTGAAGTTGTTGTAATTTCAAAATAGCTCATTAAAACCAAAAGAGGTTTTTAGATAAGCCTCATGGTAACCACAAAGTAAAAATTTATAATAAGCAAGAAGTCAGACTAGAACATGATTAGAACAAATCACTTAACCACAAAGGAATCTATAACAGAAGAAGAAAGAAAGGCACCACCACAAAACTAGAAAACAAATAGCAAAGTGGGTATGGTAAGACTTTGCCTATCAATAAGTACCTTGAATGTAAACATTAAATTTTCCCATTAAATTACATACAGTGGCCAGATTATGAAAATAAGACCCAACTATATGTTGTTTTTAAGAAACTCACTTCACCTTTAGGGACACTCATAGACTGAAAGTGAAGGGACAGAATAAGATATTTCATGCAAATGCAATCAGAAGAATGAAGGATTAGTAGATAAAGTAGACTTTAAATCAAAAGCAATAAAAAGATACAAGGAAGGTCATTATATAATATAAAGGGGTCAGTTCAGCAGGAGAAAATAAGAATTATAAATATATACGCACCCAATATCGGAGCACCCAAATATATAGAACAAATATTAATAGACCTAACAGGAGAGATAGATTCCAACATAGTAACAGTTGGGGACTTTAAATTTCCACTTTAAGCAATGGACAAATTATCCAGATAAAAAATTAACAAAGAAAATAGAGTTAAATTGTACCTATAACCAATGGATCTAACAGACATCTATAGAACACTCTAACAGCTTCCTAACACACATTCTTCTCATCAGCACATCAAACATTCTCCAAGATAAATCATATGATAGACCACAAAACAAGTCTCAACAAATTTTTAAAATTGAAAATTGCCAGGCATGGTGGTACATGCCTATAATCCCAGCATTTAGAGGCTGAGGCAGGAGGATCATCTTGAGTTTGAGGCAAGCCTGGGCTATGTAATGTAGTCCAAGGCTGGCCTGGACTACATAGTAAGACCCTGATTCAAAATACCAAAAAATAAAAATTGAAAATCAAATTGAGTACTTTTTTATGACAAGGCAATAAAACTAGAAATAAATTTTTAAAACTTTGGAAGCTATACAGATACATGGGTGTTAACTAACCTTTGAACAACAGATGGGTCAAAGATGAAATCAAGAAGAAAATTAAACAATTTTTGAATAAATGTAAATAGAGGTACAATGTACCAAAACCCATGAGATGTGGCAAAAACAGCACTAAAAGAGAACTTTATGGCAATTGAACAACAACAACAAAGTAAATCTCAAATGAACAACCTTTTCCTGCATTTCCAGGAAAACAATAAGTTGCATCCAAAATTAATAGAAAAAAATAAAGAGTAGGAATAAGCAAGATGGAGGCTAAAAGATACAAGATCAGTGAAACAGTGTGCTGGTTCTTGAAAACCATAAACAAAATAGGCAAACTCTTATCTAGACCAAGAAAAGGAGAGAGAATATCAAGAAGTAAGAATGGATGGTGTTATTACAATTGGCAACACAGAAATACAAAAAGATCACTATATATTATTAAGAACAGCTATATGCCAACAAATCTGATAATCTGGAAGAAATGGACAAATTCCAAGATCTAAACACCTTAGTAAGACTGAAACATGAAGAAATAGAAAATCTAGACAGATTAGTAACAAGGAATGAGATTAAATCAGCAATAAAAAGCCTCCCATGAAAGAAAAGCGCAGGATTCAGATGGCTTTACTGCTGAATCCTACCAAACATTTGAAAAGAGCTTATACCAATTCTCCCTGAATTATTCCAAAAAAGAAAAGAGGAAGGAATTTTTCCAAACACATTATATGAGGCCGGCATTACCATGAAGCTAAACCAGATAAGACAACAAAAAAAAAATCCTTGAATATCCTTGATGAACACAGACACAAAAATCCTCAACAAAATATTTGCAAATCAAATCCAAAAGTGCATTAAAAAGATTATTCACTGTGCTCAAGTGAGATTCATCCCAGGGATGAAAGGATAGTTCAATATATGTAAATCAACAGACACAATACCACATCATCAGAATGAAGGACAAGAATCCTATGGTAATCTCAACTGATGCAGAAAAGGCATTCAAAAAATTTCCACATCTCTTCATGATGAAAATGCTGAACGAATTAGGTATACAAGCAATGTACTTTACCATAACAAAGGCCACTTTCAATAAACCAAGAGCTAATGTACTGAATGGGGAAAAGTAGAAGATTTCTCTCTAAGCTCTGGAACAAGACAAGAATTCCCAGTGTCACCACTTTTATTCAGTTTACTGCTGGAAGTCCTAGCCAGAGCAGTCAGGTGCAAGAAAGAAACAAAGAACATCCAGATGGCAAAAGAAGTCAAACTGTCATTGCAGATGATATGAATTTATATTTAGAAATCCCGAAGACTCCACCAAAAAACTTTCAGCAAAGTTTCACGATATAAAATCAACATAGGAAAATCCATAGCATTGTTACATGCCAATAGGGAATTCTCTGAAAAAGGAATCAGGAAAGCAATCCTATTTATAACTACAAAATAAATAAAAATACTTACAAGTAAAAATGAAAGGGCTCTACAATAAGAATTATAACGTGATGAAAGAAATTGAAGAGTATACAAAAAAGTGGAAAGAGCATAGACAAAGATGGCAGACTAGAGGCAGCCTGTATTCACGAATCACGCTGTAGTATCCATCCAAAGCAACAGATACAGAGGTCTGTGAGAAGATAGGTGTTATGATTTGTGTCTAGTTGTCCCCCCAAAGCCTATGCAGTCATGAGGGCTTTTCAGAGGTGGCTGGATCTAGACTGTGTGATGCCGGGATCAAAGCTGTGTGATTACTAAATTAGTCCACCGATTGGTTTGGCCTAGTTCTGGGAGTGGATACTGGGAAGGCCACCCTGGGTGTGAGTGCCACCTGCCCTAAGAGACAGATTATAAGCGACAGAAAGAGGACTGCTGTGGTTGCTTGCTGCTTGTCACTTGTTTTGCTGCCTTCTGGCCGCCATGAACTGCTTCTCCTCTGCGATGCCCTCTGCCACACTGCCCTGCCTTGGAGCCAGCCAACTGTGAACTGAAACCTCTATAGACGGTGTGCTACAATAAACTTTTCCTCCTTTCACTCTGGCCATCAGGTATTTGTCTCAGCAGTGAGAAAAGTAACTAAGATAATAGGAGTAAACACAAAATCATGGGACTACCTGTTGGGAGAGCTAGCAAGCAGGTGAAGTGCTGAAATACAGTATACCTCCACAAAATCCTGGTTCAGAGTTCATGGCCTCCGTCATTCGCAGATTTGTCCTTAGAACCTAACTGATAATTGTTCACAGACACCCCTGCAATTTTGCAAATACCCTCCGAAATCGGTTTTGCTTTGGGTGGGGGGTTGCAGGTGGCCAATCGGAGAGCGTTACTAGGTGCACCAGCATTCGTGCATCTTAACAGGTTGCCGTGCCACACACAACTGTCTCAAGTGTACTCAGTTTTGTTCTTCTTAAAGCCCTAAGATCCCTAAGATGCCGCCAAAACGCCCTGCACCTTCTAAGGCTTTATTAATACACTATTTTATGAAATTAAATTATGTAACTGCAGGACACATAGCGTATTTAGGTTTTAAACTATAAAAATAGGCATTTATAGGCGTTTTCTGACCCAGCTGACTGTATCTGGCAGTTTTTCACAATTCACGTGTGCTCTAGGAACATAACCTCTGAGAATTTTGGGGCACTGAACAATGCGTGGCTCGGGGAGGGCAGGGTCTGCCCCAGTATGCAGCAGTGGAGGAAGAACGCGGCGTTCTCTTACGAGCACTGGCTCTGCTATGGGACAGAGGTACGGTCCAAACCAACGGAAGACGGGAGTAGCAATTCCCATCTTTTCTCACGTAGTGGGAAGTCATCTTAGAAAAGTCTCCCTCAGTAGAACAAATAGGAAATGGACTGAAGGGGGCCCGGAGACCATCTTGAGCAACTCCCTCTAAGCGCAGAAAACCTGCACATTTCCGTGACTCGAAAACATAACTATCACTTCACTACTGGTAGGGAGCGGCTACCACCTCTAATAATTAGAGTGGGCCCTGGAAAAAGGTGACTGTGACACGGCAAAACTAAAATCACAAGATTGAGAGACAGGTCCAACTCTTCTATTTGCAGACCAAATCCCGGGCTGGAGAATTCTGGCAGAGTGGCCAGACAGCAGGAATCCCGGGAGCCTGAACGTGGAACAGCCCGGAGGTTTGGCGGTGGGAGGGTCTGAGGCTCCTCTGCAGGGACCAAGAGGACTGGGCCAGCAGCCCCCAGTGCAAACGCCTCCCGCCCCACTTCACCTCGGGGCACGCACAGTGAAGACAGCAGCTCTCAGTCACTAACAGCCACATCTCCAAAGCACAATCTGGAAAGTTACAGAGCTTTGGCCCATGCTGCTGACGTGACACAGACTACTGTACCCTTCACCCCCAGGTACAGAAGAATTTGAGTTGGTAGGTGGGAATCCCTTCAGCCACTGGCCGACCTACCTGAGTTCCCAGCCATGATCTCAGGAGGGCGCAGCTCAGCCTCCCTCTAGGAGGCCTTTCCGATTTACTGAGGCAGAAGAGGGCTGTGGACTAATTTGGATTCCAGTTCAAATGCCATCACAAGGAAGAATATTGGACCTGTTTTGTTGTCATTATTGTTGTTCTTGTTGTTTGTTTTAATGATGTTTCTTTTTGGAAGTACCAGGCAATGCATGTGTATTTATAGGAGCTTACAAATGCTGGTTATTGCTTTTACTTCTGTAATATCTTACTTATCTTACTACGTCACAGTATGTTCTACCACACCAAAGGTTGTTTCATCAAGTTTGCTAAATTAGTGTTTGTTAGTTTACTAATAAGATTCAATCTCCCTGTATCTTTTCTTATTTTCTAAATTCCCCCCACCTCTTTTTTCATTCCCTTCATGCATTCTCTCAAATATATCCTCCCTCCTTTTTTTCATGTATATAAATACTATCAAGACGTATTTTTCCTTTTTTAGAGTACATGTGGGGTGAATGTATGTATGCAAAAATGTATAAGTACTAGTTATTCCTTTTGAGTCTCACAGGTTGTTTTTTAAGTCCTCTAACTTTGTGTTTCTGCTAATTTACCATTTTGATACACTCTCCATGTATCTTGTCTCGCTTTCCATTTATATTTCCTTCTCTTCTTTCATATCATCTTGTCACATAGCCTCTCTCCCCTCCTGCCCATTCCAGGTATAAATAAAACAATACATAGTGGGAGAGAATGACCCGTCATCACAAACAGGCAGGTCAGCCAGACCAGAAAAGGAATGAAGAAATGTCAGAGTTAATCTACACAACAGAACAAATAAACTTGATAGATATCTACAGTGTTTCATCAAAGGACAGTAGAATACACATTCTTTTCAGCAGCCCATAGAACTTTCTTCAAAATAGGCTACATTTTAGACAATATAGCATGTCTTAATAAATACAAAAGAACTAAAATAATCTCATGGATCCCATCAGATCATGATGGAATGAAACTATAAATCAACAGTGAAAGAAACCACAGAAACTACACAAACATATGGAAATTGAATAACACACTCATGAATGATCAATGGGTCACAGAATAAGGGAAGAAATGATAAAATACCTAGAATCAAATGACGATAGAAATATATATCAGAATATGTGGTGCACAATGAAAGCTGTTCTAAGGGGGAGGTTTTTAGTAACGAGTCCCTATGTGAGAAAAACAGAGTGATCCCAAATAACCTAATGATGCATCTCAAGGTTCTAGAAAAGCAAGAGTAATCCAAACCCAAAACCAGTAGAAAGAAAGAAATTATAAAGATCAGAAGTGAAATTGAGACTAAAATAATACAAAGGATCAATAAATCAAAGAGGTGCTTATCCTCTGAAAGGATAAGATTGATAAAACTTTAGGCAAATTTACTAAAAGAGACATCTACATCAATAAATTTAGAAATTAAAAAATACAAAATTAATAAAATACCACAGAAATCCAGGGGATTATTAGAAACTGTTTTGAAAACTTATGTTCCAATAAATCAGAGGGGCTGGAAGAAATGAACACATTTCTATGCACATGATTTCCCTGGCAGACCTACAACAAGCAATGAAATTGATGAAGGAATAAAAAGTCTACCAACAGGGAAAAGCCCAGGACCTGATGGATTTACTGCTGAACTCTACCAGAACTTCAAAGAAGAACTAACACCAGCCAGTGTTCCTCAAACTCTTCCATGTAGTTGGAAGGAATGCTTTGAAACACATCCCAGGAAGTCTGTATTACCCTACTACCAAAACTGGATAAGGACTTAACAAAGCTATAGGCCAATATCCTTGATCTCAACAAGATACTTGTAAACAGAATTCTGCAACTCATTAAAAAGAACATGACCAAGTCAGCTTCAGCCCAGGAATGCAACAATGGTTCAACATACATAAATCAATAAATATAATACTCCACATAAATAGAAGTAAGGATGAAAATTACACATTCAGTAGATGCAGACAAAGCCTTCAACAAAATCCACCACCCATTCATGATAAAAAAAAACCCTAAAGAAAATAGCTATGGAAAAACCTTACCTCAAATCAATAAAAGACGTTTATAACAAATCCACAGCCAACCTCATCCTGAAAGGGAAAGAACTGAAAGCGTTTCCTCCAAAGTCAGGAATGAAAGAAGGGTGTTAACCATCATCACTCCTGTTCAATACAGTACTTGAAACCGTAGCTAGAGCAATCATGCAAGAGAAAGAAATAAAAGGGTTAGGAATAGAAAAGAGGTCAAATTATCCCTATTTTCAGTTATCCCTATTTTTACACAGAAGGCCCAAAAACTCCACTAGAAAACTTTTAGATTTGATAAATTCAGCAGGATACGAATATTGACATGCAAAAATCCATAGTGTTCCTATACACCAACAGTGAAACCAAGAAAGAAATCAAGACTATGATTCTGTAGCGAATTAATTAATGGTCAACTTAAGCAGGAATGCCTAAATTAAAGAAAAGAGAACCTCTTTAACAAAAGGGAAAACTGATTATTCATGTGCAGAAGGTTGGAACTAGATCCATATCTCTCACTTTGTACTAAAATAAAATCAAAATGAATCAAAGCCCTAGATAAAAAAACAAAAATTTTGAAACTGCTGGAAGATAATTTAGAGCAAACACCAACCCCAGGTGCACAGGCAGTGCTCAGCACAGGAAATATATCAAGAATCAACAAATGGGATTACATCAAATTTTTAAAATTTCTGCACCACAAAGGAAACAATCAACAGAGTGGAAAGACAACCTACAAATAAGGGGAGAGAATTTTGTCAGTTACTCATGTGATAGAGGACTAATATCTAGAAAATATAAAAATCACTCAAAAAATTAACTGTCCAAAATCAAATGACCCAATCAAAAAATGGGCAAATGAACTGAAGAAACTTCTCCAAAAAAGTACAAATAGTTAATAAATACATTAAAATGTTCATCATTTTTAGTCATTATGGAAAACAACTCTGAGATTCCATCTTACCCAGGACAGAATGGCTGTCATTAAGAACACAACAAACAAGAAATGATGGGAAGGATGTGCAGAAAGTGGAACCCTTCTAGATTTTTGGTGGAATGTTAATTAGTACAACCAATATGGAAATGAGTATGGCAATTCCTCAAAAATTAAGGACAGTGTAAACTAGTACCACTACTATGTAACTCAGTATGGATAGTCCTCAAAAAACGAAAAATAGAAGTTTCATTTGACCCACCTACATCTCTCCTAGGTATAATCTCAGAAGAGTTAAAGACATTGTACTATAGTGATAAATGCATACTTGTTATTAGGGCAGCACATGTCACAATAGCTAAACTATGGAACCAGCCTAGAAACCCATTAACAGAAAAATGGATAAAGAAAATATGGCATTTTTATACAATGGACTATTACTCAGCCATAAAGAAGAATGGAATCATGTCATTTGCTGGAAAATGGATGGAGCCTGAGACCATAATACTAAGTGAAATAAATTAGACATGAAAGTTAAATATCACATGGTTTCTTTTATACGAGAAACCTAAAATATAAATAAATAAATGAGTAAAAAAAAAGGAGAGACTGTAGGAAACAAGAAGCCACAAGTTTCGGGGATGATGAAGAGGCTCAGGGGACGGGGGAGGTAAGGGAGAAGGGAAAGAAGCATTGAAAATGATTGGGATTGACTATATGAATGTACCATTTCCCCCAAACATACATCTCCATTATGTATTGTAAACATATGCTAATAAAAAAGTGCAAAGACATCCATGTTCATAGATTAGAATAATCACTATTGTCAAAATGTCCACATTACCCACAGAGTTTGGCATTGAGATCGCTTTTTCTTCTCGAAGCAATAGCCAATGGAGAGTGTTTCAACATTCCCAACAGTCAAGTCAGCAGCAACTCTTAACTGTTCGCTAACACAGTGGCAGTGACTGGGCAAGATAAGCTGCTGTCGCTGGAACCTTGATATGAAAACTTCAAGTGAATTTCCTGTTGTCTTCAGAAGGAGTCAGCAGGAATGTCCGGGAGGCGTGTTGTCACAAAGGGCACTGCCTGAAGGTATGATCTACCTTTCCTCAGGACTAGGTACAGCTAAACTCTTTCCCAAGCAGTTGCTTAAAGAGGGGACACAGGGAAAAAACAGTGCATTGAAACAAATTAGAGTTTTCATCATGGGGCTTATGATTGGGGGATGCTGGGGATACAACTCAGAGCCTTGTGCTTGCTAGACAAGCGCTCTATCATTGAGCCAAATCCCCAACCCTCATTACGGGGATAATAAGCCCAGGAGTCCTCTGTCTGAATTACTCCTCAGAGTGGTCTTGGTGAAGGGAATGTTTCATCAAAGCTGTATCTTTAAAATGTTGTTTCAGTCTAATAGCCAAATGAAGATATTCTTTAGAGATTGGATTTTGCTTTTCTTGGCTGCAAGGTGGCGCTGTAGGCCAAGAGTTCCGTCGCCAAGCTGGATGCTAAAATCCTTTCTTTGAAGAACTTCTGTTTGATAGCACTGTAGAGTTTGAGTTGGAAACAGAGCCTGGGGCTCACTTTAGCCAAACAATTCAGTGCCTTAGAAGTGAATTCTTCATGAACAGGGGTCTCTGAGTACTTTTTATACAATGATCTTCCCACAGTTTGAAATTTCTCTAATTTTACCATACAGGAAACTAGCAGAGCTTCCTTTTCACAGAACTTAGACTTCACAGCTGTGCCTCTCTGTTCCTGGGAAGTGGTGAGGAAACTCTAGCAAGCACTTAGTCACATTTGGAAGCTACAAGTACTAATTCTATCTTGTTCCACTGAAGAAGTTCTAAGAAAAAAAAATCAGCTTGCCATCTTTAGCACTCTCCAGCAGAACTGTTTTCACCTCTTTCATAAGTTTCTATGGGGGGGCACAAAATTCTTATTATGTAGACATACTATTGAATCATTAAAAAGATTTTCCTGGGCTAGGGATGCAGCTCAGTGGTAGAGCTTTCGCAAGCCCATAGATTCAATCCCTCAGCACTGAGAAAAAAAGAAAATCCTATCCTAGGGCATTAAATTTTGTATGTTTGTACACTTTTCTGGGGGAAGGTCCTTGGCTCCCTTGGTTTCTCACAAATGATTAATAATGCCTTCGGGAATCCTGCCTCCTGTAGTACAAGCCAACAAGCTCTCCAGATTCTCCTGAAGGTGGGAAACACGCTCAGCCATTCTGACTCTACTCCTGGGAAGATGAACAACGTCTGTGGGAAAGAGCGCTGAGGGTCAGTTCTAATAAGCGCCTGACATTGAGAGTCAGTCAGTTCTAATAAGCACCACCCACTCAGGGCTATAAGAAATCACAAAGCAGCAGAGGTGGCTGTCCACCAAGTTTACATCACACTAACACAGGATACTCTTCTAAGTCAAGGAAGTTGCTTTGTGTAAGTTCTGCACCTTTGTCACTTCTTGGCAGCACTGTGTTTGCAAGAGAGACCAGCATTCATAAGAGAATTGCTGGGATAATAAGAGTTTTATTGAGTTTACATAATGAGCCACTTACTCTAAGTGCTTTATGTAGATCACCTCATTTAATCCTTACAAAACACTATAGTGTAGGTACCATTATCATATTTTACAGTATAAGGACATTGAAAGATGGTAAATATCTTGTCCACATTGTGGCAGAAATTAATATTGTCATAATACCGTTAATATCCATTTACTACTTATTATATGTCATACCTTTTACATATTTAATCTCTACAGTACCCCTATTACTATTCCTTTTTTATGAGACTCTTGAGGCTCATAAAATTATCTACTTGTAGTCACAGCTAGTAAGCAGCAGGACCTAAATTTATGAGATATCTTCAAGGAGTTGCCTGTACTGTCTTATCTTCATGCTTGTCCCAGTCCAGCGGTGGCAAACCCATGCACGTGTGCCACAGCGGGCTGTTGATCATCGCTGAAAGCCCTAAAATGTTCGCCATTACTGTGACCTAGTCCTTCTTAAACCATTCCACCCAGCCCACTCTCAGAACTGCTTCTATCAAGGTATTTTGTGACCTCCGATGGCCTGAACCCATTAGTCATCCCACTGTCACATCACCTGACCCATCAACAGCATTTGACACACTTGGCCGCACCTGCTCCGACACCCTTTGTCCACTTCATGAGCTCAAACCCTTGGAGTTATTACTGATTCTTTTCTTCCACTCCATCCATTCAATCAGCCAGGAAGTCCTATTGGTCCTACCTTCAAGATGTGGCTGGAATCTGACCACATCTCACAGCCCCTCTCCCACCACACCAGTCAAAACACCAGTCAAAACTGTGTTCAGCCTGGTCACTGCCCCTTCTCTTTATCCGCTTCACTCCATTCTCCATAAAGCATCCAGAGAGGTCCATTCACCCCAAGTCATGTGGTGTCGGTCCTTACAATGGCCCACCAGTGGTGTTGCCAGATACAAAACAGGATCCCCAGTGAAATTTGGATTTCAGTAAATAGCCAATCATTTTTTCAGTATGTCCTCATGCAATATCTGAGACATAAAAATCATTCATTGTTCCTCAGTTAAATTTGGATTTCAGGTAAATGGTGAACACATTTTCATTATGTCTTATGCAATACTGAGACATACTTTAAAATTATTGTTTTTCTGAAATTCTTATTTAACTGGGATTCCATTACTTTTATTTGCTAAGTCTGCCAAACTTACCCACAAGGCCCTAAATGATGCCCACCCCCGCTCCAGTCTCATCTCTCACAATTCCCCCTGCTCGCTCCACCCCGCTACCCCCTTACCTTCACCCTTTTCCTCCTCCAGCATTGCATCTTCTCAAAAAGGTCATTTTTAAAATTACTTCTCAACCCACCACTGGCTGTGCCCCTTATTCTTCTCTGCTTCTGCTTTAGTCACTCTTCTTGTTGCTGCGACTCAATACTCAAGACCAACAAATGAAAGGAGAGTTTTATTTTGGCACAGGTTTTACAGGTTTCAGTTCCTGCATGGTCCTAAGGGCCTTGGCAGAGGGAAGCTGCTCACCATAGGGCAAGCAGGAAGCAGGGAATGGAGGGAGGACTTGGGGAGGGAGATGTGCTCTACCGGGTCACACCCCAGTAAGCTGCCTCTCTGACCAGGCCCCGCCTCCTAACATCAGCTATAGCAGCCCCTTAATTCAGTCACCCTTCAACACCAGCCCCCTGCTTTTGAGTACATGAGGCTTTCAGGAGACAAGAGAAATACAAACCATAATGACTTCTTCTCTTGGGACCTAACTTCTAATATATGTTTTGTTTTGTTTTGACCATGTATTGTCTGTCTCTATCAACTAGAATATAAACTTCATGGGGCAGGTATTTTTGTCCATGTTTTGCATTGGATTCCGAGAGGCTAGAACAAATAGCACACAGATACACAGTGTTTGAATAAATGAATGGTGTCCCAAGCCTGTGCTCCTGGGGCTGGGGTGTCGCTCACATGTGTGAGGCTCTGCTTTCCACCCTCCCTGCTCCACACACCCCAGAAGAACCTGAGCTCATTTCCAGGCCACTGTGTTCCTTGGGTTTCAATGCATCTTATGACAAACATTTGAAGAAGAGGGCACAGCCCAGAAAGGTGACGATTGGCAGAGATTGGAGGTGGCCTTATGGCCCTGCTGGAAGTCACTTGTCATCCAGGGACATTCTGGGTCAAGGTATAGAACGGTCCCCAGCTCCCTGCCCAGGTAATTGCCACATTCACCTACACACTCAGCATGGCTCTCTATTTAACAACAACAACAAACACGTTTACTTTCTTTGTGCTGGGCTCTATGCTGAACTTGTATATAAGAATAAACAGGATAATTTCCACCTAGAAAGGCCTTATGGTGATGCTGAGGTTCTTGCCCGTCTGATGAAACAAAAAGGAATTGGGCCTGACTGGCCAGAATCACTGCAAAAACCACAGCCCCGGATGTTCTACAATCTCCCCTTGGTTATTTCCTGCCCCAGTAACCCCCAGAGAAAACCAATGTGAATGCTAAGCAGGAGCAGCGAGGCAAACATCTGCCCTAACCTCTCCATGACCCCGAAGTGGTGGCTCGGCAGAGACGAATTAAAGCGAGGAAGCCTGTTGGCGTCAGTCTCCATTGACGCCAACAGGAAGGGGGAGCAGAGAAGCAGATCTGCTGCTGGCAGTCATTTCCCCCCAGAAAGTCCCAGGAGGAAAAAACTGTTAGAGCTGGGATAATAATATTTACCAACAGCCTCGTACAAATTTTCAACATCCTTGTTTCTGCACTATTGAATGTTCCCGAATTACCATCTTAATAGACACTTGCTAGGAAGAAAAGGCCACGGCAGTTTGTAGAGGTGTAGTACGGTAGTCACAGGCTAAACGCACACAATAGAAAGTAGAGAAAGCAGTGTCTTTGGAGAGGTGGTTTGCAAAGCCCCTTTTCTTTTTTCCCTCATTCCAGGCAGACCCTCCAACAGGGGCTAGGCTAAGGAAGAGGGCTGTCATTTCCACCCCAGTGAAAACTCAGGAGGGGCCTATCTGACCCAGTCTGTGGAACTTCTGTTTCCACAGTGGCTTAGTCTGTTTGTGCTGCTGTAACAAAATAGGTAACACAGAAAAATTTATAAAGAAATTTGCTTCTCACAATTCTAGAGGGTGGGAAGTCCAAAATCAAGTTCCCTGCACCAGTGGGGACCTTCTTGCTACAATGTCCTATGGCAAAAAGGCAAGAGAACGCACACAAGACAGAGAAAATGGTAGCTCTTATTCCAGCTTTACTGAGGTACGATGGACGAAATTTGTACACACTTAATGTATGTAATATGATGATTTGGTATATGAATGTATTATGAAATGATTATCACAATCAAGCTAATGAACAGATCCATGGCCTCACAGTTATTTTTCATATGTACGTGTGGTGAGAACACTTAAGATTTACTGTTAGACAATTTCAAGAATATTTTATCATCTGTAGTCATCACGCTGTACTTGCGAGCTTCCTCACTTTATAACTGAAAGTTTGTGCCTTGACCAACATCTCCCCATTTCTCTCACTACCTAGCCCCTAGCAGCTACCATTCTATTCTGTTTCTATGAGTTCAGCTGTTTTAGAGTCTCTGTATAAATAGATCATGCAGTATTTGTCTTTCTGTGCCTGGTCAATTTCACATAGCACAATATCCTCCACTTCTATCCATGTTGTCACAAATGGTAAGATTTGTTTCTTAAAAAAATAGAATAGTATTGTATCGTGTGTGTGTGTGTGTGTGTGTGTGTGTGTGTGTGTACTTTATCTACCAGTGGGCACTTAGGTTGTTTCTATATTTTAGCTATTAGGAATAATGCTCCAGAAATGGGGGTACAGTTATGTCTTTCAGATACTGATTTCATTTTTAAAACACAAAACCAGAAGATTGCTGGATTATATGTCAGTTCTATTTTTAATTTTTTAGGACCCTCGATGGCAATTTCCATAGTAGCTGTACCAGTTTACATTCCCAACAAGAGCGCACAGGAGTTCCCTTATCTCAACAGTTCATCTTTTTTAAATAATTAAGCCATCCTAACAGATACGATATCTCTTCACTTTGTTTTAACATTTCCCCAGTGACTGGTAATACTCGGCATCTTTTCACATATTCTTGTGCTTATTTTCTCTCATTTCGTAGCTTGGCTTTTCACACCATTAACTGTTTTCCTTTGCCCTGCCCCAGCTTTTAGTCTAATGTAGTCCTCACTTGTTTACTTTTGCTTTTATGTTCTATGTGTTTGTTGTCATATCCAGAAAATCATTGCTAAAGACCTGAGTCAGGATTATTTCTTCCTATGTTGTCTTCTAGGAGTTTAATAGTTTCAGGTTTGATATTTAATTCTTTGATCCATTTCAGGTTTTTTTTGTGTATCGTATAAAATAAAGGTCTGATTTCATACTTTTCCATGTGGATATCCAGTTTTTCTGGCACCATTTATTAAAGAGACTATCCGTTCTCCTTTGTGTATTCTTTGCACCTTTGTCAAAGTCTGTTTACTGTAGATGCATGGGTTTATTTCTGGGTTCTCTTAATGTTCTTTTTCAAGAGTTCTTTAGCTTGATTGCTTTTGTGATTCCACATGAATTTTAGAATTTTTTCTATTTTCACGAAAAATGCTACTGGAATTTTTGATAGGGATCGTACCCTTCTACTAGTATGAACATTTCAACAACATCGAGTTTTCCAGTTCGTGGACATGAACAGCTTTCCACCTATTTGTTTCCTCTTCAATTTCTTTCATGAATGTTTTAAGTTTTTAGTGTACAAATCTTTCACCTAATAGTTACATTTATTTCTAAATTTTTTATTATTCTTTTTGATGCTATTATAAATGTAAATTGTTTCATCTTTTTCTGTTTCTTTTCAGAGAGTTCATTATTAGCATGTAGATGTGCACTGCTTTTTGTATGTTGATTTTGTATCCTGCAACTTTACTGAACTTACTTGTTGTAACAGGTTTTTTTGGTACATAAAAGTTAACTATATTATCCTGTTTTTCCAACAAAAAAATAATTTTTTTAGGAATGTGCAAAACTCAGCACTTAATTTGTAAACCTGGACAATAACTTTGACTTTGTCTTTCACCCTGAGCACACTCGGGTGAGTATGGGGCCCCCAAAGCCTCAAGCAGCTTCGCTTCTATGGCTTTGCCGACTCTGTCTACCTAGCAGCTCTCACAGGTTGGAGGTGTGTGTCTGCAGCGTTCCCTGGCTAGAGTTGCATGCTGGTGACATTACAGGCCTGGGCTTGCAGAGGCTGCATTCCACTAGGCGTCGCCCTAGCAGGGCCCCTCTGATGTGGTTCCACTCCTGCAACAAATCTGTCTCGACTCCCAGCTTCCGATATTCTTTGAAATCTAGATGGAGGCTGCAATGGCCCCATAGTTCTTGCATTCTGTGCATTTGCAGAATACCATGTGGATGCCGCCAAAGCAGATGGCGTATACCTTCTGAAGCGGCAGGCTGAGTTACAGCCTGTGTGACAGCAGGGCACCTGAGAAACACTGCCCGGGAATTGGGGGAGCAGAGTCCCAAGATGGAATAAAGCAGCAAATGCCGACTGTCCTGAGAGAACCTCTCTAGAAACCTGTTCTCAGGGATCATTTGGGGTCTGTGATGGGAGGGGCAGTTGGAAGATTGTTGAAATGCCTTTGAGGTCTTTCTCTCATTGTCTCCATGAATGCTTCCCTTCTGTCCGTGATAATCTCCTTAGCAAACGGTAACTTGGCCACCTACTTGACTTTTTTGTCCTAAAGATGGCTTTTCACTCTTTATGTGGCCAGGCTGCAAATTTTCCACAGATTTTCGCTCTCCCCCCCGACCTTTTTTTTTTTTTTTTTTTTTTT
>PVJO010020637.1:0-31584 GCA_004026905.1 Hystrix cristata
AGCCTCATCACTCCATATCCAGCCCCCAATTCTCCTAGCTCCTCTTCCCCCAGGAGACGGAGGACTCTCCAGTGTGCTTCCACAGCGCCTGAGCATCTGCAACAGAGAACTGTTTTCCTCTGCGGTCTTCCCCAGCGGACTGTAAGTTCCTAATGGCGAAGATGTCTTCTCCCAGCTCCATCTCCTCCGTATCTAGCAGAGTGTGGAACATAAAAGTACTCGCTAAACATTGTCTGAGTGGGACAGAAGCATGGGAGATACCAGGAAGATGGAGCAGAAAGATGGCTCCCTTCCTCCACTTCAGCCCTCTCCCCAAGTCTTAGCATTTTCCCCAGCGCAGCTCATTTTCCTGGAGGCTCAGTGGATGAACAGTTTTACCAACAATCAACAGGCGCTTGACTGAAACACTCACGAAGCAAAGCGCTCTGTAGATGTCTGGGCAGTGGCGGCCACCACCCTCGGGGCTGAGCCTCCGGAGACGCGGACAGCACACAGCAGCCCGAGGGCTGGCCGCTTTGTCAGGGTTCCACACTGTGGTTCCGGCCCGCTCCACTCCATCTTGAAATCCTGGCGTCTGGGCCCTCGACCAGGCTCCCCATCTAATTATAGACGCCAGCTGCTCCCTTCTCTGCTTTCTACTGTTCCCTGTTACTTTCACCTTTTTGGTCTTATCCACAAACCTCCATGTACTCGAGGCAGTGGCTGTCCGCCCTCGCCCACAGGCAGTCACTCTTCTCATTCTTCTTCCTAGAGATCGGCTCACCTGTTCTTGTACTTTGTAGATATTACTTCACATACTGTGTGGTCTTCTCTTTTGGGTTCTTTAGATTTGCTGGGAGATTTGTAAGCATTATCATGGAGAGGAGTAAGTTCCTCCTTTTTATTGCTGTGCAGTATTCCAATCTATAAACACATCACAGTTTATTTATCCAATCTTTTGTTAAAGGACATTTGGTTTGTTTTCTGCCAAAAGTGACTAAAAGACAACACCTGTCTTTCGGTAGAAATGCAAGCTCATTTCTGCTGTGCATGAAGTCAGCATTTCTGGATCACAGGCGACAAGCGGCAAAGTGTTTTCCGAAGTGCTTGATGTGAAGGGAACCTGACCACGTCCAGCGTGCCTGAGTTCCAGTCGCTCCAACAGCCGACAACTGGCGTTGCGAGCCTCCCTCAAATGTGCTGAACTTGGACACGAGCCCTCGGGTGTCTCCGGTACTGGGCTGCTAGTAACCAGTCTTCCCAGAGTTTAATTTGTCTCGGTCTGGCCTCTGCCTGCCTGCCTGTGCCCCCCGGACACCAGCGGCGGCTGCCCACAGTCGCCTTTCTTGGGCTGCATGCCTCATGCTAAGCGCAGGCTCCCTCCAGGCTGCGCGGCAGCGCGTCCCTCGCATCTCTGCTTCTAGCTCCCTCGCAACCTTGTCTGCTTAGCCCCAGACTCGGCTCTCTGTGCTTTTCTTTCTCATGTCACTAGTCACCACAGACCAGCCGCCGGCCACTCTCCAGACTAGCCAATTCGCCAGCTCAAGTCACCCCGAGGGGCCGCCTGGGGCTCAGGTCCCCTCCGGTCAGACGTCAGGGTGCAGCCGGCCCTCGCCCGTCCCTCCGCCGAGCCCGTGATTACTCCCCGCAAGCGCCGCTTCACCCTGCCTTGCTGACCACGGGCCACACCCTGGCGGGAAGCCGCGGTGTCTGTGCCGTGGGCAGAGCAGGCGCACACAGAAAGCATCACGTATCTGTTTACAGGTGGCGTCCATCCTCTCCGCTCAGAGACAGACACTGTAATTCATGATTTCTTGCGAAACATAATAGACTATTAAAGAGGGAACTGAGCAGACAAAAACAGACTTATCGACTGCCATTTACTAAAACTTTCCCACTATGAGAATAAAGCATGTACTGCCCCGGGGTCTACACTCTCACAGGGTCATCTACATTGATACCAATTAAGTAATTGCTGAACTGTTCGCATTTCTTGACAGGCAAATCAATCAAACAAGTAGTTTTATCACATTCTTTTTCTATATTTTTGAGACAGGGTCTCACTAGGAGGTTCAAACTACGAGGTTTGCCCTGAATTCACTACGTAGCCCAGGCTGGCCTTGAACTGGCTGCAATCCTCATGCCTCAGCCTCCTGAGTGCTGGGATTACAGGCTGCCCCACCATGCCCGGCTACTTTATCTTATTCTGTTAATGAATTAATTCTGTTTACTTTGGCAGAGGATCCGGTTATGAAACAAGGTCAGGAGGCAACATCATCCAGTGGGACTTAAATTTCAGTTCGCTCAGCTTCCTAGTGGACAGCTGTCACAGTGTGTACGTGTTTGCTGTAGGACACTGAAGTACATTTCTCTATTTGCATATGAATTCTGCTGAGACACAGCACTCACGCCCCAGTTCAGAAACCACGAGCCCATTTTCTGGGCCTTCTGCTCCCTTGTGGCACATGGCCAAGCGCCTTGACTTAGGCAGTGAGATGGGCTCGCCCAAGTCTTCGTTCCCAGAGAATCAAACACAGAGACAGACCCACCCGGGTCACAGCTGCGACACCAGGTGGGGAACAGCGGCAACAGCTCCAGGTGCGGGGTGCTCACGGGAGCAGTGGAGAGTACAATGTGGTGACAAGTATGCCTGCTCTAGGTTGGCTCTTAATATGATTTTAAATCTAGTTCTCAATTCCGTAAAGCACCAAATATATTGGTGCAATAAACATGTAATATATCCTTTCAATAAATATGCCGGATGCTTAAACCGCCCGTCAGTGTTTGTTATTTGACACTGTAAACCTTACTGGGACAACGTCCTGGCCGGGCCGCTTCGAGGGGTTACACACCGAACGCCACGCTCACACCAACTGGCGTTTGGCCACTTAGAGCTAACTCAAAGTGCTGGTTTGGCTGAACAGAGATTGTGTATTTATCTCTATAGCACTATCAAAGAAATTCTGCATTTAAATATTTACTTGTATTTTGCCCTTTTATAAAATGATTGTAGACTGGAAAAGTAAAATTGCTGGATCTGAGAATAGAAGCATAAATATAATTACATTAATAGAATTGTGATAATAATGGAAATTTAATCTAACTAAACAACAATCTCCAACCCCAACAGGATATATACATGTAATTATCTACCAATTGTATATTATGTACAGTTATACATAAATTATATGATTGACATGATGTATTGTATATAATTGTGTGCAGGTATACATACATACAAATATGCTGAGACTATATCATTGATGAATAGTTCATAAAAATAGATAATTTAAATTTTTATAATTGTAGCTCTTCTGAACATGTACATTAACTTTCATATATTCACCTTTGATTTTTATACAAAAACAGAAGATGGTACGTCAGCCTCGTTATAGTAATACATTTTGTAGAACAGACAGAAGTGAAGTTACTAATATTTTAAACAGCACTGATTACCTAATATATCGAAAACAGTAAGCAAAATCATACATCCTTCCTGCCCAAAGAAAGTCTTGGCTTTGTGGTGAGTCCAGGTCAGCTCCAAACCTGGTTACCAAATCTGCTGTGAAACTCATCAAGCCTCCTCCATGACGTGTTCGGAGTGAGTGGCGCTCCAGTCTACACAAGCGTCGCCACGGCCCCCAAGGCAGGATGCTAAGGCGCACAACCCAAGTCTTGCTGGTGCCATTGAGTAGGAAGTGGATCCACAACTTCACGTGAGCCTGGAAGCAGCCCCCAGAGGACAAGCATGGAGGGAGAGGCCAGCTCGGCCTGATGGGCAGACCCCGCACAGGGTCACCCACGTGGGCGCTGACCCCTCGCGGCACCGAGAGCTGGGGAGCCTGGGCGCAGGCACCCGGCCTCTCCTCCAGCTTGCTGGACTCCTGCCGCCAGCTTCCCACCGCGGCCAGCCCCCTTGGCACTTAGACCGGGGCACCTCTGGGGAAAAATCAGTTCCAAAGTTTTCCTCTCTCTTTCTGAAAAGCTCACTGTGTTTTACAGGCCGATGACGTGATCAGTATTTGGAAAACAGAGTTTCCTTATCAAGGTGACCCCCAGGACTGAGAAGTGGTCTTGTTCCAGGGAGTACTGCATTCTCGAAGAGGAACGATAAACTGAAAGGAAGATGCTCTGGAGAAATACACGCGTGCCAGTCCTTCCTGCCCCTCGGCGAGCAGGGTGGAGATTTACCCACTTCCAGCAATAACCTAGGCGGACGGGGACGCTGCCCACTACTGAAACGTTGGCAATCCAAACCTCAGAAAAAGACATACTTTGTAGACTAACAGGTCACACAGAGAATCTGGCTACCAACTAACGAGGTTCTCAACCTTGGAGTCCAGATGACTGGCTGGTAATGTTTTCACTAGGATGGCTGCTCGTCACCAAGCGCTGCTACTTCCACCACACAGAGCCCAGGAGGAGACAACAGCCTCCCCCAGGTCCACGGTCTGAATGGGACTGAACTGCACCCTTCCCTCAAATGACCCTCCCACCCCCCGTCTACCCAGCATGCCTTGGGCGAAGGGTTCCCATATTCTTTTTAGAAATTAATGTGTTCTTAGGACCTAGAAAAACTAAATCACCCTGAATAAAACAATAATTGTGATATAAGATGCTTATTATTTGCACCCTGGTAGCTTTTTTTTTTTGGGGGGGGGTGCTGGGGATCAAACTCAGGGCCTTGTGCATGCCAGGCAAGCATTCTACCACTTGAGCTACATCCCCAGCCCTGTACCCTGGTAGCTTTATAATCATTTCTAAATGTATTTAGATTGTATCTTATGATAAAACCAAATTCATTTCAGGTAATTTTTCTGTGATCTGGTCTCTGCTCACAGCTTATATCATCAAAGGTAAACTGAGCTTCAGTATCTGTAAATATACAAGACTTTATCATGGTGATTTCATTTTCCATGTCTATACTTTCAAGCAAATAAAAAAGCATCATAATGATTGAAAAAGAAAATGTAACAAAACTCTACATTTACTTTTTAAAATGAGAGCAAGTTTTATGAATAAGGCAATCATTAAAACGTACCAATTTTGAATTATGAACAATATATTTTATTACGTACCATAAGTGAAAACATGCTACTTATAATAACATCTTGGTTCGTCTCAGCTTTCCTGAGACTCTAGCAATGTCCTTCTTGTGCGTGGTCACATGCGTACGACTCACAAAGGGAAGTCTGAGGTACCAAAATACTGAGAAATTAAACTTTTTGGAATCCTGAGAGCAAAACAGCTCAGACAAATGAAACACAAAGGTCAAGTAATGAATAAAGAAGTTTTGTGCCATTGTTTGCTCATGGTAATATCTTCCCAAATGAAATTCTGATGTGTGTCATCTTAATGCACCCGAAGAAAGCACTCGCCTGTCCTCCAACTTCCAGGTCTGCAGTAGGCTTTTTTTTTTTTCACCTCAAAAATGTCTAGAGGATTAGTTTAGCTCTTGAAGAAACTAATGATCTTCATCATTAATTGAAATTTAAAATATGCAGGATTTTTTTCCCTGGTTTTAATTGAAAAGGCAATTTAAGATCAGAGAATTCCAGAATATTAGAGCTAGCAGAGCCCTTCATGCCATCTTATTCTGCCCTTTTCACATGGAAATCATTCGTCTCAGATCAAACCACAGGCACGACACAGAACAGGGAAGATGGGAATTTAGCCTCATGTATTGAAATCAGCTCAGCATAACTTTGCAGGACCAAGCATATCAACGGAGTTTCTTTTGGCTGAAAATAAATGAAAATTCAACTCAAATTGCTCTAATAAATAATGAATTCACTACATTAAAAAACAGGGGAGTCCAGATGTAAGATACAACTCAGTTGATCACCATCATCATCATCATCATCATCATCAATCAAGTGACCATGATCCAAAGGCCCCGGGTGGTCTGGGAGCAGAGTCCAGACCCCGGGAAAGCGGTTTCTCTTCTCACAGACCGGAGGAGAGGCCTGAATTCTGCAGCTGGCCCAGCTCGGCCTCGTCTCTGGACGGCGAAGACCCTGGGCGAGCCAGCCAGCCCTGGCTGTGACAGGAGACACAGGCCACGCCAGCGGTTCACCAGTGTCATCCCAAGTGAAGGGATGCTACACAACAGAAAAGAGTGGACGTGTCCAGGAGACAGCCACAGCGGCTACCGCGTAAGGCAATGCGGGGACATGATATGTTCACAGAAGTACTTACTCAGGGAGCCAGTGCTCTCAATTACATTGTGTTGAGCTGAACACAGATTTAGACAGGACTATTATCCCAAGAGGTCTTCCATCCTCAAATCAGTACTGTATATAAAAAAGAATTGTGGCGTGCTTTCATTTTATCTGCATTAATATTCTAACACAGAAAGGAAAAGTAATCTCAAACTACTTTTGTATACTATTTTTATATATTTTAGATCAATTTGAAAATTCTAAGTATAAAATGCATAGATAGTATTATGAATTATAATTAAGTAATTTTAAAATTATGAATATTATGATTATTTAAGCCTCTAATTCTACTTAAGATGGCGACTCCCATATAAATGTAAAGTTGTAACTCTGCAACAGCGTAGGGAGATATTTTTATGTTAGCAATTTCTAAAATCTTTCATAATATTGTAAATATCAAGAAAACCTAGTAAATGCCATACACCAAACTTCAATATAATCCATTGTTGCAATTTTATTCCAATCCATTGAGTGATCTAGGGAAGCTGAGAAGTATCTAAACCAAAAAGAAATATCGTGGTCCCGCAAGTTCTGATAGAGGAGCCACGCAGGAGGGGTGACTGAGGCACGGGGGCCCCAGACTCATCCATGCATCAGGGAAGGGGCAGGGGGTCAAACACCTGGGAGGAGGGTGTGTGTAAGTGTCTCAGCACACTCGGCTCAAGCGATTATCACACTGTCTCACATTAGTGACTAACTCCTGTATTGCCAACAAATATTTTCAAAATCCCATTTTATTAAAGAAAATGCAATTGTAAATAAAATTGTAATATGGGAGAAAACTCACAGAGGGTTATCTCTAAGGACACTTAAGGCAAAAATAGATTCTAAAGTGAAAAGGCATCTTTTAGATTATTTCTCATTTTTTCCTTTAGTCCGAATCTACTTTGTCTGTGGTGGGGAGGGTGGCAGAGAGGACGCATCAGGTACCTTATGTCCATTCTGCCACACAGGATGAAGCCAGCAATTCGCCCAAGGTGGGAATCAAATTTGGGGCTGGCGACGGAGCCCAGCAGGAGAGCGTGCCTAGTGTGCACAAGGCCCTGGCTTCTAGCGCAGCACACACTCCCCAAATCAAATTTAGTAAAACTGAAATTTCATCCAGAGCAATAGTGACCTTGCTTTCAAAATTTTTCAAATATCTTTAACTTTATAACGGTACCTTAATTTTCACATCCAAGAGATTTTGAGTCCCACTCCCCTTTCAAAGCATTGCAGGGAACCCACTCCTACAACAATTGTATTTGGACCACATTAAACCTTCCCTGAAGATTAACCATCTATCTACCTGCTGCTGAAAAAATTGCAGTTAGATAAATTTCATTTCTGAAAATAAATAAAAAGTGTGCCAATCCCTTCTAGTCCATGCTCCAGAATTCAACCCGACCTTCTTCAAATTGTTTCATACTTTAGCATACATTCTCAAGGTTACCTTCCCTAATGCTTCCTTCTAATAGCAGCAGAGTACAATTCAACGCTGGCCATATGCAGAACTGAGCAGGGCAAACAACACAAAGGTAATCCAGGCAGGATCCACATAGCCTATGATTTTGTGGAATTTTAAAATTTACACGGAGAAAATAGGTACTTATTCAAGTATTATGATATGCAGTAGAAGCTGATGGAAGGGCATGGATTACTCCCTCAAGCCCTTTTCTAATGGCACAAATTCTGCCTCACAAAGACCCTACCTCTTCGTACCATCCTCTTGGGGGTGAAATTCCAAATAGGAATTTAGCAGCAACAGCAACAGTTTGTCCATAACAATAGAATATAAGTTGCTTGGGGATTTCCCAACCCTTTATTTCAATTAACCAACTCGGATGTTTAAGCATCCATTTGTTTTTAAAAATAGCCTGCCCATCCCAGTGTTTAGCTACTTAGGGCTGCCTCCTTTCCATACTCCTCAAAACCACACCCAACAACCCCACTTCGCACATACTGGCCATGGAGGGAACAGGCCCTGGGCTAGGGTGATCCCAAGCCTGGGACCACTCAGAGCTCCTTGACCCAGCAACAGCACCAGACATAGACTCCCTCACTCTGTGTCCCCGGGAGCCTTGGGTAGCTGTGCAAGGCTCTCGAGGGTACTTTTCATTGATCAAAAGTATCATGGCAGGTAACAGTCATCCCAGAAATGTTATTCCTTTATGCACTTCTAAATTATTTACTAACTCTTCAGTTCTTGCATAGATTACATAACCAGTACAAGAAAATGTAGCTGCTGGGTAGCGAGAGGTCTGGTGTCACAGACAGAATGACTGGCGATCGATGAGAGCTTTGGCTTGGGGGGCCCTGACTGGATCCCCCATGATGAGCAGGCCACAGAACAAATGTGGAACTAAAACTCTTCCGACAGTAACAGTGAGTGGCACAGACAGTATGACGCAGGACAAAGACAAAGACTTTCCCTGGCACACTGAACACAAGATCACTCCAGCTGTTTGGGCAATAATAGAGTCCAGAGTCACAGATGGAGCCCACAGGGAGTTTATGTGATGATATGGGTGGCGAGGAAAGTTTCCACTTGGTGAAGGGTTGGGCTAAATTCACACTGAGGCACAGGGAATGGAATACAATCAGTAGTGCATATCTGAAGGGATAGCTGGTTCTGTTGCCAGCCGGCAAAAGATTAAAAGTCGTTTGGACTCCCTGGAATTCTTCTTTGTGAGATGAGAGTATTTTCTCAGACTGAGAAGCACCACTATTAGCTGCTCTTCCTTTGCTCTGCCTTTTACTCCTCCTTTGCCTCTGCCTGCCATGCCCCTTACACTACATCACAGCAGCCTGCATCCGCCCTCTCTTCCTCATCTGCCAGGTGCCACTTCTGTGTCTGTCAAAGATCCCACTGATGTAGCCTGTCCTCCGGAGCTCTACTCCCCACAGCAACATGAAGGTGCAGGTGAGAATCCAAGCAAGAGACAAAGATATGGAAACTTCCCGAAGTGACTTCACCAAGGTCTTTAATTTTCTAGCTTTTTATGTCCCAGTTTCTCAACTTTCATATTCTGAGTCACCAACACTGACCATTGACATCGCAGGGCTGCTGAGACAAAGATTAGATCATGTCTGGACACCTTATCTGGCCTTAAGAAGATGTACTTCATTTTGACAATAAATGGAAGAAAGAAGCAAAAAAAAAAAAATCTCATTTTTAAAAAGTCCCTAATTGGTTTTTATTTCCTCAGGAAGCTACTCTGTTTCCTTGACTATCGAAGTGTGTGTGAGGGTAAGAGGATCCATTTATCAAAACAAATTGGAGCCCATGGGCTGCCAGGAGCATATTTCATTTTTCTAAAATAAATGTTCAAAAGCATAGGAGGTCAGGGGCATGGAAAGGCAGGTGGTCTCTGTGTCCACCACGATCTAAAAAGCATACACAGATTACGGGAGAAAGTGGAAGAGAACTGTCGTCTTCTCCTTAATCATCAACTGATCTAATTTACAGTTCATTTACTATTTATTTTTACTGTCCGGTAAACCTTCTTTTTAATAACATATGTATTCATCCTGGAGCAGAGACAGTTAGCACCGAGGTATCTTTTGCTTTTCAGTAGATTTCCAGAAAACAGCTTGGAGATCGATCGCCCAGTATCTGACACACAAATCAATTAGCACATGGCAAACCACACCGGGCTGCTTGCTTCTCTTCTTGCACACTAGACAGGTCCCTCATTCATTTCCCCAAAATGATTTCTGAACAACTTCAACTACATCCAGGCAGGCAGGTGTAGTCGAGCGGGCACTGGCCTGCAGGATGGACACAGCCGAGGCAGGAAGGTCTGAGAAAGAACAGTGTGGTCTCATCACGTTCTCTCCCAGCCGCACCCTTTCACAGTTGTGTTGGTTTCCAGTTTTCATCCTCATACATAACATCTGTCCTACATGCTTCACTGCACCGTCTTTTGAGTGAAGAAAATGCAGCAGAGGAAGAAAATGAATAACAAATTCAGTGCTCCCGGGAGAGCTGACCCACATTCTCAAATGATAGCATTAAGAAGCGCCCTCCAATCAGATGTGGGATGTCATAGGATTCCTTAATGAGCCCAGCGTCAGGTCTGTTGACCAGCTATCTTGGACAGGCCTTTTTAAAAGGATGCAGATGATTAAAATAATGAGAAAACAAACTCTTAACTACCACTGACAACTAGAAAAGGATAAAGCTCCATGAGCCACGGCACTAGGAATAGAGCTTGTTTATATCCTTGCTTCTACCTGGGTCACAGGCTTGCACACAACGATGCTTCCACGGCAGGCGTGGAACAGGGAGGCCATTTCCGCTGGCTGCTTGCTGTCTGCAGCATGAAAAGCTGTGAGTTCTTGAGGCCTTCTCTTCCCAAGGCACTTACACCAGGGTGTCAAGCACCATCAACACTCCCACAGGGCTCTTGACAATTGTTCCAATATTAAAACTTGCTTGTGCTATTCAATTTTTTTCCATACTAGGGATTGAGCTCAGGGTCTTTCCACTGAGCTATATCCCCAGCCCCTTGTTTACTTATTCTGAGACAGGGTCTCATCCAGGCTGGGATCAAACTTGCCAACCTCCTGTCTCAGCCTCCCAAGAGTGCTGGGATTATGGGCATGTGCCACTATGCCTGATTTACAGCATATGAATGACTCAAATCCAGCACAGGTGGCTTTGGGAGATCAGGGCCTTGTAGGAAACATAGATAGAACACTCACATTAAAACCTGGCTTTTCTAATAAAGACAGGCACCCCTCGCCCACCACACACTTAATGTTTAGCTTCTTTATTAAGAGTTAGTGAGCTGACATATTTCATTCCGTAATCTAAGCAGATTAAAAATTATTCCTGCTTAAATATTTGTATCCACAAATACACACCTGTCTCTCACAGAGCCCAGTTTAATATTCCATATCTGCAAGGAATCTGATGTTAATTGAGCAGGTTTTCCTCCGGTATTAATTTTAATTATTTAGAGTAGCAGGAAGCGCTTCGTAATTTCCCACCTGACTACCAGGACCCCAAAGAACAGCTGCCGACGGTTTTCTGCTCTTGTGAACACACGGGGCATCAGAGAGTCAGTCAGTTTAGGCATGCATTCTCGGCGGGCTCCAGTGAGGTTAGGAAGATGAACCCTTTCCAAGCAGTTCAGAGGGAATGTGCAACTAAGAATGATGTCCAAGCCACTGTGCGAAGTACTACAACAGGCGCAGCTCTCAAAGGAGCTGCAGGGAGGGAGGCTCCCCGCTGCAATGAACACAGCCCATAGTTAAATAATAAATCACAGCCCAGAGCCAGCCTGCAACAGCCACTACCTATCAGACAGCCACTGTGCCCACACAGAGCAAATATTTAGTTGCACACAGTTGTGTACCTCCGCGGGAGTCAACTGGCGCAGTTAGCTGCTCTTCCTTTCTAAAGGAGAAGATGAATGCTATTTGTTTACGATGAAGTGAAAGTCAAAATGATATTATTTGAATTTATCAAAGCCATGAGGAAACCTAGTTATAATCTCCACGTTTAAATATATCCCCTGGCATGACTGTGAGAACCAAGGCCCAACAGATACATAATTTAGCACAAACATCTCTGACACCTCACTTGTTTCCTTCTCCTTTTGCAAAAGAACAAAAGGCTTTCTGTACAAACGCAGAGTATTCTGTTTGCTCTCAGATACGCCAATTCAGGGTACATGAACGGGATGAATTATTCATTTTGAAGTTGCGACTGTTTGTGGATAGAAGTTAGCAAAGGCCCAGAGTAAGGAGGGGGGTAAAAAAACCAGTCTAGAAGTGGACAAGAAAATAAAAGACTCACCATCCCAAAGACCATACGAAGCTCATAGTTAATGTCTAACTCTGAAGTAAATAAAAAGTCTTTCACCTAAACAAAAAAAGTGCACAGTATTCCTGGCAGTTAAGGCCCAGAAGGGAAAAAGTGTCACTATTCAAGTGGGCAAAGCGGAAACACTGTTCGTGTATCCTGAGTCTCCACCAACAACTTCTTGGCCAGCCGGGGCTCAGAAATGGCGTGCATCGCTGTAAAAATGCACATATTTATAGTTCTCGTTCACTGATATGACCTGAGAAGGAAACTAACCTACACAACATCTATCCCTAGCCACTGCCAGAGGGACCTTATCAATGGCGCTGGGGACAGGGACACCAGACACACCACCCGAGACAATTGGTCCCCACTGAAAAGTTTAGGCTCCTCTTCCCCATAAGTTTTTGTCCACTCAAAGGAGAACTTATAACACTACCGTGAGTTCTGACATTGATGCCGGAAGTGCGTTAGTGCAAACAAAAGCAGAGAGACAAGAAGCAGGAGCCTCACTTGGGATGCTGTTGCCACACTCAGGGGAGAGCTCCTGGCATCCATGCTGGAGGAGGCAGGAAGGGAGGTTAGGACACGGCGGGCATCACACAGAAAGCATCCAAAGGGCCCCTGGACAGTCACATGCTGGGACAGACGAGGAGTGGAAAACTGTTGCTGTTTCAACTTTAGGTAACTGTAAAAGTAAATAGTTCGAGGAGAAAACAGTTTTATCTTTCAGTACTATTATATTACATCTAAAATGGTGTATGCCTAGACAAATACAAGAGTTCAAGCCATATTTTGAGGGGTTAAGGCTTATAATCCTTTTATAAGAGCAATACAAATGCAGTACTGCACATTTATTTCCAAGTAATAACTGTGCACGGTAGATTCATTTTATTTTCAATTAAGTTGCAATTTCCCGTATAATAGATATTTCACTTAAAAGTCAATCAGTATCACAAGTCTTGTAAGGAAAAAAGAGGATACAATTTTTCAAAATTCCCACCACATTCTTTCCCATTCCATAGTATCTCACCATAGTCAACCATTTTTAATCACATTAGCTTTCGTTTGTTATATACCTCCATTTTTATATGTAACATGCTAAAATCGAGACACTTTTTATAAATTTCTCCTATGAGGAGTATTTAATTTGCTCCTATTGCTTCCCTCTTTGCCCCGCACATGCGTGCACACATGCGCAAGTGCGCGTGCACGCGTGCGCTCACACACACACACACGCACACTGCAGTATTTTTTTTCCCTGAATTTTCCATTGTCAGTAGTCATAATTTTTAAGGCAGTTCAATACTCAGTGCTGACATAATTATGGTAATGGGCATATTACTCAGAGCTAAGCAATGCAGTGTGCTGCAGCAGTATTTTCTTTCTTTTATAACTGTTTGATTTCCCTGGAGCCACACATCCTCAGGCCTCTGAAGGAAAAGTCAATCCCTGGAATAGGGTCAAAGGCTCCAGGACATCCACCTGCCCTGGCTTCCTGGAAGGTGCCTCCCTGCCTCCTCCACCAGGATGCACCTGTTGGGAGGGAGAAAGAGCCTGCCCGGTTGTGTGGACAGCAGGCAGGGGCCGCACCTCCTTCAGAACTCAATTTCTGAGTTATTTTTTTTAAACTTATATATTGTTTTAATTGCTTGTTTTTTCCACTTTGTTGGAGTAGTTCCTCCAGGATCTTCCAAGGAAACAATGTTTTTCATTATTTGCTTGTCCTGCCTTATGTGTGAGTGTGAGCTTGACTGGAGGTATAACATTACTCAGGGAACCATCCCCAACCCTGCCCCCTACCCCGGGATCCGGAAGACACCGCGCCTGGTGTTCAGTGCTCAGCGTTCTTAGTGCACAAGCCTGGGGCTTCACTGACGGGTCTTCCAGCACCGTGACCTTTATCTTTCTCTCTGGAGCTGGAATTGGATCTCATTAGTGCAGGCAAAAGCATTGCTCTTTTTCTTCGTGGTTTGCAGACTTAGCGATGCCCTTCAACCTGGGTTTCAAGCCCTGAAGTTATGGGAAATTCCACATAGCTCTGTGTAATTTAAATAATAAATATCTATATGAGTATATGCCTGGACCTTCCTAATATATAAATACTTATCATGAGGATCTCACCTATACACGTGCAAATGCATACACAAAACACACATTAAATCAATTTCCTGCTCTTAACTTATTATTTTATTTGGACCTCTTATATCGGTCTGCTAGCCTAATTTCTTATGAGTGCGTCTTCTACTTTCTATTTCTTTCTCTTTTTTCCAGGAAAATGTCCTTGATTTTGTCTTCCTTACCTTCTACTTGATATTTTTATTTCTGTTATGAACTTTTGTAAATTCTCTGAAATACATACATGCATATGTATATCACTGATCTTCTTCCAAACATGAAAGGTCTCTTACGTAAGGATATTCATTATAGTTTCTTAAAGTTTTCCTGCATTGTCTCTGGCACCTCCATTTTTGCTTTTGTCCTTTTCTTCTATACATCCCAATCGTCAATGTGACTTTCTCATCATGTTTCAAGCTTTTCTCAAATATATCTAATCTTCCTTTGTCCGTATGTAAGAATAAGACACAGAAGAGTGAAGCGCAAGCCCAGCACACACAAGGGCGTGCTGATGTGGCTGATCAGCCCCCCCGACCTGGCCATCAGCTTGCTGAACCCCAAACATGGGTATCTGTAGATTTCCCCTCTTGGGTCAACAGCTCCAAAATGAAGTCTCCAAGCTCCTCTCTAATTCTGGAATTGAAGAGGGAAGAAAGCTAGAATCTCACAGCTCAAAGTACAGACTTCATTTAATTCTAAAGAGTCTGCTTAGAGCTTCTTGTTTTAGACTGATGAATCATTCATCTCCTACCTCCTGCTAGCGCTCAGTCCTTAGCTCCTTATTCCAACTCCGGGCTGAGTTCAGGGAGAGGAATGTGGCGAAGGAACTTCTTTTAAACCTCCCCAAACAGTCTTCACATCCAACTTTGTAACCCACATCTCAAAGGCACCTTGTGGCTCCAATTTCTAAATCTTGCCTGAATTCTGAGATATAAATGGGATTATTTCTCAATATAGTTTGTTTTTACTATCTACTGCCCCAATGCCGCTACTGAGCTTAGATGATATCTCGGCTTTCTAAATCAAACACTCACTCTTGCAGTTCTACACTTTTGCTAGCATCTCTTCTGTAATCTTTCTCTTCACAAATTTAATCATTTTTTATTGTTTTACGTTATTTAAGGAGAAGTTTGGGAGGAAACAAATCAACGTTTGTTCAAAACCTTCAAGCTTAAACAGAACTCTAGTAATCATTTTATCTATGTTGTCTAATGGTGGTAATAACTAGTTGAGCTCTATTTTGATACGATTAAGCATCCAGTAATTTTATTTCTGAATACTAGAAAGTGCTTAAAATTGACAGTCAAAGTAACTTTATTAAACATAATTCAAAGATTCTTATGCAAAACCTATAAAATGGAAACATGAGAAAAATTTAAGGTGATATCAAGTCACTTTATCACAAGTCTTCTTCTGAATCTAGGAATTCAGAGTTATTTGCACTTGAAATTTCCATATGGCAGCATGACTCATCATTTATTTTTATAATAATTGGGTTTTCTGCGGAAACAGAAACATGACTTTTGGTACTCTGAAATGAGCTATTTTATTCTTGGGAGATAAATAGATAAAAAGGAAATTGACTAATAAGTCACATCATTAACTACCTCCTAATGCTAAAAACATATTTCATGAGTCAGGAAATCTACCATGCATAAATAATTACAGAGGAATCTCTTATAACAACAAAAAATTGATTAGATTTGGAATAGCTATACCCCTTTTAATCCAATGAGGTATAAAAAAATTTAAAACGGTCTACAACCTAAGTTTCAATCTCATTCTGTAACTTCAAAAGGTTATTGAACATACTAATAAATTTAAAACCTGATGTTTTCAACTGTTTTTCTACCTACATCTAATATTGCTAAATTATGGTATTTTGTTTTTATAACATGACAGATTCACATCATGAACATCTAAATAATGATAAAGAGTTAAGTCAGTGTAAAACATATCAACCGAAGAGAAGTAGAATACAGAGACCCAGGAATGTAAGTTGTTAATGTTTTTACTTGCTAATCAAATGAGCAACAGATGGAAAACTTCTCTCTAATTATGAGTGGCACACAATCTTTCAGGAAGAAGTGAAACTAGAGGTTTCGTTTTTGGAGAAATTATTTCCAATACTCCATTTTTCGTATCTCCTCAATTTTTCATAGAGGAAAAAGAATTTTGAACTTCAAACTTAATGTGAAACCATTTTTCTTACAGCAAGGCAACAAATATCTGAAGACACAAATTGTCGTATCTCAGTAACAAGACTGCTCAAAGGTACCTTTCAGTTAGAAGGAATAGGTCTAAGAGATCTACTGCACATAATAACAATGTACTGCATTTTTGAAAATTGCTGAGACTGGACTTGGAGCGTATTTACCATAAATAAATGATGAGCATGGAAGGTAATGCGTATGCTAATTAACTTGGTTTAGCTATTTCACAATAAATACCTATTTCAAAAAAAAAATCACATAATCACATTGGAAACCATATCTATACATACATATGTGTACATATAATTCTGTTAAGTTAAAAAATATAGTTGTGAGATACATGAAAAATAAAAATATATATATATATTCAAAAGAGCACCTAGGCCACCTGCTTACTAAGCCTTTCCTGAAAAGCGAATTATCTCCCAACTCCACTCTGCCTCAGACATTTCACTTGGGGGGAGGAGTTCAAACTTTGGCAGGACAGATGGCTTAGTGATTTTCACTGTCTGCGCATCGATGAATCACTATTGCTACGTACCACAGGAGCGCTCTGTGCCAGCGAAAAGGACTAAAGGGGCTAAAGAGTGTGAGGATGTGACACTGAACAGGAAAAGCTGTCTCTAGAGCAGCCCTGTACACACGGGGCTACCATCTCAGAGCTCCTCTGACATCTGAGTCAGCTAGCTCAAAGTGCCAAGCTAAAATTTTGCCGCCTTAGGCATCACGAATGTTACCAGTAAGTAAAGTTTCATGCTACCACAATTAATTAGCAGAAAGACACGAACTGTAATTGGGAACCTTCTTAAAGTAGCAGGACAAGTTTTGAAGCATTTAGAGAAATTTAGACCTAAGAGACTTAACTGCATATTATACTTTAACAAGCATGGCTCTTTTTAAAGCTGTCTGCCCAACTCCTGACCCTAACCCTAACCTTTCAATATTAATTGAGTTTTCATGTGGCTCTAACATTCTAATACCTTCCACCCAAAGAGGCAAAGATAATTATCTTCTCCCATACATTATCACTATAACTTCTAAATTCTTTATGGTTTCACTTCTTGTAAGTATTCCAGTTAATCATATATGTATGAGAATATCTCTCACATGTATGTACCTGGCTTCCAGGAGCCATTCAGTAAGATTTTAATATATAATACTTGATTTTAGGTTGGTTTATGCAGGTAGTTGGAGATTGCCTGTACATCTGCAAAGATTTTCCAAATTTACGAGTTTAGGATGGTATAAATAGACACTAAGAAAAAAGCTCACATTATAAAGAACTACCCATTCAGTAGGATAATAACAATCTTGATGTGTGAGATATTTACACGATATAGAGGAAAGATACCACCTCCTTAATTTGGGGGAAGTGATGATTTGTAGAAAGACCATCTAGAATTTGCTTTCTGTAGGGAATTTTATCTAATTAGAAAAGTATTTCTACCACTACCACAACATCTAGATGCTACAGCATCGTAGAATGTATAGAATTTTACAGACTGGCAGGCTTCAAGGAGGGTAAATATACCCTTTTGAAAGAAATTTAGTACAATTTCAGGGCAATGATAGAATTAGCTGGGTTCTTACTAAACAGATAAACAGATTCTTAGGACACAGTGTCTGTATTTATTCTCGAGATTATTGTTAGACTTCTTAATCAAGTTGTGGTTTCGACCAGTATCTGTGTCTAATACCATTCACTTCCTTCATGTGGTACAGCCTGTCTGGAATAGTTTATATTTTAAGGTGCTGGAGGCAAGTAATAAACAATATTACTATAAAACAAAATGAGTAATGAGCAATCTTAAAAATAATTATGTATTCATCCACCTTCAAAAACAAGCTTATTACCAAATGAGACCTAACCACAATTTTCTACAATTGCTCTTTTGATATAAATATATCAGAAGTAGAATTTATTGCCAAAGGGCCAGTTTTAATTAAAATCAAGCAGGGTACAATTGAGGTTTTAATAAAAAGAAAAAAAAACTCTTCATTAAACATATTAAAAATTATTACAAAATACATTACTAATTAGAAAATGTTATTCAAAAAACCTCAGATAATTCAATACAAAAATGTTTATAGCTATTGTACAATTATAAATATTAATTAGAATTTTAAGCAATAATCTAAATACATGTTTAAAGTGCTCTAATAGCAAATGCTATATCTAAAGAATAGTATCATATAAATGATTTCCACAAATTGAGAATTGGTAGAAGACCACTTCTTTAATTTCTGAGTTTATTAATATATATTATAGGAAAAGACTACAATTACAACTAAATGATAGACAATATTACAGAGTCATTTTACTAAGTCTTTTATTACTTCTAAACTTATATATTTCATGAATTGTAATGATTCAGGTTTTCCACTCTTTTGAATAATACTATTAACATGCATGAAGATATTTTCTCTCTTCGAAATTAGAGACAGCTCAAAGTAATTTCCTATTTTTATATTTCATTTTAACATCTTTTATAACAATGCAAGTTAAAGTGCACATAATTAAATTAATAAATTAAAAATGACAAATACCAAATCATTTTATCTGACCCGATGAACTGAACAAGCTAACATTAAAGCGATAATACATATTAGTAAAAAGTTGATTTTCTATCCAACTGTCCGTATTGAGCTTTGTCTTGTCTCCTTCCAGTCTGAGAGACTCGGGCTAAAGCAGAGCCTTTGACTTCCTCATTATTGTTTCTGTATTTTTGTGCAGTTATTTCATGAGACAACATCTATGTTATTTCAATGTTTCCTACTTGCTGATTCAAATTTTTAATTTTATTATTCAATAAATAGTAATCAAATAAACCTGATTTGAACTTATTTCTACACCCCTCAATAGGATTAAAGAAAACCAGAAAATTTGAGAGGTCATTAAAGAAACAAAACTATACTTTAATCATTAACCCACTTACTCATTCAAAAAATACCTATTACACACTCGCCACAAGTCAGACACCATGTACAGCGCTGCAGATGTGATGGTAAATAAGAATTAAAATGTGCCCTGGTAGACTTTATGCTCAGGGAAACAAGGAAACAAACAGGCCAATCCCTCCGACCCTTCCGTCATTACCAATCTGATCACTGCTCGTAGGTAACAGCTGGGGCAAGCTGTCTGATTTAAACAGTGTACAGTAAAGTGTGGCAGTTCTAGCCCACAGACCTCACACTGAGACCGGCCAGATGAAGAAAACCAAAGATACCAAGCCGGGGCAGAGTCCTCCAAGCAGAGAGCAGAGTGTGTAAATGCTTGTGAAAAAGAACGAAGATGAAGAAGGCCAGCGGACAGGAAGAAGACCAGCGGACAAAAGACTGCGCAAGCTCAAGAGAAACAAAGTCAGGTCAGAGAAGAAAGAACCACACAGACCTTGCACAGACTTGAAGGCCTTCACAGAACACAGACTGCACTCTACATGAGCAACGTTGTAAATGTTGAAGAATGGAAGCCAGATTGCACTCTACATGAGCAACGTTGTAAATGTTGAAGAATAGAAGCAAGAAAAGCTCTTCTATCATGCACCATACCCAGCAGACAAAATGAAAAGCATGAGTAGCTACTTAAAACTAGTTTCACTTCAAGAAAAAAAAAATAGAGAGAGAGTGAGCTCCTCGGCATTTCATTATGTCTTATCATAAATATACAAGAAAGACTATGTTTTAGTAACAATATTTCCATTCCCTAAACTTTGAATGCTAATGGTCGTATTTTATTGCCAACTGGGGGACATGATGAAATGATGTTAACCAACAAAAGTTTTTTTAAACTGGAGTATTTACATTGAGGTTAGAGGGATTTGAACCCTCCTAAGTCATAGCTCCTCTACTTATTTGATCATCTGCCCTCTATACTAACTATAGCTGCAAAACGCAAATAATACTAAGACAAAGCATCATACATGCTTGACTACGGTTACAAAATATACTTCTTAAAAATGGAACATTCATGATATGCCCATAATATCATTTTTCAGGCCAAATATTTCAATACAATGATAAAGAACCAGAACCTGGATTTCGGGTGTTAATGATTATAAAGAAACAGTTGATGACAAGTTCAAATTTGAATTTCACAAAATAGGAAAACGAGTTGATAAATAAAATCTCAGGGCTGGGGATTTAGCTCAGTGGTTAGAGTGCTTGTCTTGCAAGCACAAGACTTTGAGTTCTATCCCCAGCACCAAAAAAAAAAAAAAAAAAATGCCAATATAAAACCCAGCATTTTAATTTTCATACTCCAATTTCATGTAATTTCTATAAGAGCTGAAATGGTAACAAAGAAAATGCTAAAGGTTTGAGATCCTAATTAAGTTACCCAGTGTCTTACGTGAACGCTTCCATGAACATTCCTCACTCACAAATTCAATAAACCCAAACATGGAAATGTTTTATAGGTAGTACAAAATATTTTTGCTCCCTTAACTGTACATAATGAAAAAAATACTTAATGAGAGTAATGTGATATTTTCTTTTTATTTTCAACTACTTATTAAAAACTGATAACCAATTTTGAAATCTTTCAAATCGTAGTCCCTTTTAATAGTTCATTACATAAAATGAGGGCTATCTGAAATAAATGTATATTATTCTTGATCAATAATCTACTTTCATATTTTGTAAGATTATAATTAAAATTTCTTTCTGGATAAGGTTCTATAAATTTGTAAACTCTACTTTAAAAGTATGCATATAATTGTGTTAATTACTTATTACAGCTCACGAGTACAAATATTTTTGCAATGTATGTAATACAAAGAATAATAACACTTCCATTTATGTAGTCAACACATATATTTTGAAATGTTACTGTAAATTGTGTAATCTACAATGACTATATACGAGGATATGCATCCCAATGTTATCTATAAATACCCAAATATAAGTCAATCTAATAGTTTACCAATGGAGAACTCTTAAGTAAGATCTGGTATGTTCAAAAGATAGTTTAAATTGACATTAAAAAACATGTCATATGCTGGATATTGTAGCCTACATAATAAGCCTAACCACTTAGCAGGCTGAGGCAGGAGGACTGCAAGTTCAAGTCCAGAGAACTCAGTGAGAGATCTTATAATTATCTCAATATAAAATTAAAAAGAGTTGGGATACAGCTCAGTGGCACAGGGCTTGCTTAGCATGCATAAGGCCCTAAATCAGCAGTACTGAAAAAGAAAAAAAAAAAAAAAACTAAAGAACAAACAAAAAAGTAAAAGAAAACACTGCAGGAAGAGTGATTTGTTAGAGAAATATAAAACATAATTTTGATGACCAAAAAGCATTGCACTCAGTTTCAAATCAGACTGCCCGCTAATAATTAATTTTGTGATTTTCGGAAATTTATTTATCTGAACTTCATATAACCCTCTCGAAAATGTTAACTCTGAAAATGAGCTGAGTCGGTACATTTGAAGTGAAATAATGTATTTTGGGAAGAGCGTGACCATGTATGGAGATACACACGAAGTATGTTAACATAACCTTCACTTTTAAAGCCAATACTTGTATACAAAAACAGAATGATATACACCAAATGTATAAATCATGGTTATCTCCGGATAACAAAATTTGACATATTTTTCATTCTCATATTTCCTACATAAGACATGTATATTTTGCAATTTTTAAAATATTACGTTAAAATAGGTACAAAATAAAAAATATAAGCACATTACATATTATGCCAATGATTTCTAACATTGTTTGTATGTGTATAATTGTTTATATCTGTATAAACATACACTTTAAAGCAGACTATAAATTATTTTGCCTTCTTTGTATTTATATCCAGTGCTTCAGTAGAAGGATGCATTTATTAAAGAATAAGTAACACTTGAGTCATTTATCTTCTCACTCTTAAAAGACTTGAGTTCCTTCTGTATCTGACTCAAAGAATTGAGGATCACCAGTCAGGTAAACACCTTGTTTACTTGATATCGTTTTGTTTTATATTTGCTATATCTACCATATTGGCTCATTTGAAAACTGAAAGAAAAAAGTTGTATTTGTCTTCGTTAATTTTTTACAGACAATAAGGGAACTGTACTTATATTCAGAATGTTAAAAGCGCTTATTTTTCTAGTCAGCTGTATATCCTGGTTATTAAGCAATGAGAGAAAGCTGTTTTTGTCTGATTCTTTGGACACCAGGAAAATAAGACCTCTGCCAAAAGCAGTATTCTCAGTTGTTTTTGCCATCAGCACAGCAAATCATCAATGGATTGAGTATCCACAATACGGAGTTAGAACTGCAAGAAAATATAACATCAGAGAAGTGTGTCGACTCTACGTGAGCAACCTTGCAACTCTTGAGAGAATCACTTTTGCTCAAATTTCTGTATGCCACTTTTCCTTCCAAAAAATATTAGAGAAATGCAAATTAAAACAACCCTAAAATGTTACTCAGAAAGAATGGCAGTCAAGAAATCAAACAATTACAAATGTTGGCTTGGCTGTGGGGGAAAAGGAACCCTCCTGCAGTGTTGGTGGGAATGTAAGCTAGTACAACCATTATGGAAATCAGTCTGGCGATTTCTCAAAGAAGCGAAAGTAGAAATTCCATAGGACCCAGCTATCCACCTGCAAGGTATGCTCCCCAAAGAGCTTAAGAGCAAAGTAAAACAAAAACAACAATAAAGGATGGATAGAAGGGGACAAAGGGACAGATCTCCTGCAAGAGGGAAGCGTCCCAAGGGAACAGGGCAAGGGGTGAGGAGGGGAAGGGGAATAAGAATAAAGATACGCATGTACAGGAGCCTAATATCCTCAATTAACGTAAGCATTATATGCCATAACATGAGCCAAGATTAATAATATCAACAAGAGTGAAAAACAGGATCGGGGAACTGTGGGGGGAGGATTGAAAAAAGGAACAAGTGATAGTATGGACATGTAAACATTCCCCAAGATGACTATTTACTGGTACTGCAGGTGTGTACAGTAAAATAAAAAAATACATCCTAACTTAATTAGCTGCTTTCATATTTTTGGTAAGCCAAGAAATTTGTATTTCCCAATTTTAACTTGTGATTTTAAACAATAGCTCTCTCCTGACTTGAAAAATGTCCAAGCACCATAGGAGCAACAATGGCGTTTTAATATCCCACAGAAAGGGATGTGATAACATCAGCCCTCATCAACCCGCAGGAATGAGGTTGTTCAAAGCAAACATGACTGATGTGCCCAACAGCTTCAGCAGCTTGTGTCCCACCCCGCACATCACATTGCAGGGCGGGGGAGCTTTGTCCCTCCCACTCTGGACTTGTGAGCATATAACTTTAAATGATGTAGTCAATGAAAAATGGTTAATGTTAAAAAAAAAAAACACTCCCTATAATAAATGTAAATACACATTTATATCTTCCTACAGGAAATTTTGTCACAGGTATCAAAAGTAAAAAAACTGCCAAGTTTGGGTTTTCCTTCTATTTACCTTTAAGTAACGCTTTCCTGATTAATGGCGGGCTAGAATTCTGCGCCGTAACCAAGTATGCAGACTAAGCGGCTCGAGCAGCAGAACTCTGTTGTTTCACTGCAGAGCTGCCGTTCCTCAAGAACTCCACCCTTGGCTAGGCCCTCGCCCTGTCCCTTGTCTCTGAGGAGGACACCAACCATTTTTAAGGTGAATGGGGCGTGCTCATTTTAACTCCGTTACCTCCTCACAGACCCATTCAAAGTGCAGTCGTTTTCTGAGGCACTGGGACCTGGGACTCCAACACACGAAGCTGGGGACGCAACTCGGCCTGTAAGAGATCCACGAGAAATTCCCTCATGGGACTTACCCTAAAGGGAAAGGCTGTTCCTGAGGCCCGTAACATTTCCTGAAACTCGTGTGCGAACACGGGATGAGGGGTGCAAACCGCAAGACCCAGAGAGAATGGGCGCAGTGGTTTACAGAAGCTCGTCCCCCAGGGGTTCAGTGCTGGACAGAGTCCCCAGTGTCACAGAGTCCAGGTGAGTGGGATGGACAGGGATTAAGTCACGGGTCTTCACCGTCACGAATGGGTTAAGGGTTTCTCTGGAGCTGGGCCAGGTCTTGTGTGACTGGAGTAGTTTTAATGAGACAGGGGTGCTAACAGTGTGGTAAAGCTGAGGCCCTTGTCAGGACACCAGTGCCATGCTATCTGACACTCCAGAAAACAGGATCGGGAGCCAGAAACACTTCTTCACAAGTTACTCGGCCTCTGGTGTTTTGTAACCAATGCTAACATCTCAGCCACAGACAGTGGACTGAGATGTTAGCATTGAATCCATTGTACCCTGCGGGGTCCTCTGGATCTCAGAAAGACAAGAAGGATGATATCTGCAAAGTGTGTGTGTGTGTGTGTGTGTGTGTGTATGTGTGTGTGTGTGTGTAAGGATGGAGCACAAGTGGTTAACTACTAGCTTTGTGGGAATATGGATGGATATAACATAGCAGTTGTTTTTTACTGGTCTTGAAATTTGTCTATAAATTTAAAATCATTTCACGATTACTTTTAAAACAGTACCTATCTGCAAACAAAAACTCCAAGCAGGACCTGAGTAGGGTGGGATTTTTGCTGGCTTCTAGGAATGCACAGGGACATGCTAGGTCCTGGAGGAGGTCTGACCACAAGCTTCGTCACAACACACGCCCATTCTAGGCCTCCTGAGCCCTGCAGTGGGATTCCTGCCTCAGACAACCCAGGAGGGATGGATAAAAGTCCTAAATGTAGAGAATGGAAGACAGGTCGAAGAATCAGAATGCATCTCTGTGAAAGAGAGTATGTAAAGGATACAGACAAATTTGTGTAAAAACAGCAAAACAAATACAGAGAGAAAAAAAAATCATGGGTTTCGGAACTTCAAAAAGTGGATGAATTAAATGACAGCATCATCACTGTGGCTATCTATTTAATGGAGAAGCTTAAATGCAAAACATTAAAAGTGGAGAAAAATTAAAGACAAAGAAATAAGAAAGTAAAAGCTCAGAGCAGAGACCTAGGAACCTAGCCTAGCGTGCACATAGTAACACACTCCAAAAAGGAAACTTCACCTACGCACATGTGTGAGAAAATGTTTATCAGGTGGGGAAATACCTGAGCCCGAAGAAGGGCTCAGAGTAGGAAGATGGAGGGAAGAGAAAGGGTGCTCAGTGAAGCTGCTGTGGGCAAAACCTCCAATCCCCGGGGGAAGCAAAGCTCTTATAAGCTCTGCGATGCAAGTGACAATGCTGGCCCTGAACATCCCCTCTCAGCAGAGAGCTGGAAGACAGAGTGGTAAGGTCCACAAAGTTCTGCAGGACAGGACCGCAGCCCAGTGTGAAGACGCATTGCATGAGGATGCCAAATATAAACGTTCAAATCCAGCAGAAACGACCCAGGAAGTTCTAGTAAGACATAATCTGTCTCTTAAAGTTGTACCAATTGGTTTCAGGTGGGTGGGGATTAAGAACTAACAGAGCGTCAGCGTAGAGAAAGAGCGTGTCTCCGGGAGCAAAGTCACTGGCGCTTGCCTCGGCGCCATAGTAGGGTCATTGAAAGACCAGAGAAGGGACAGAGACAGGAATAAAGTCTAAAAACACAACAGAAATTGCACACAGGAGATGGAAAAAAAAAATTCATGAGAATAGGGGGGAAAAAAAAGAGTAAGACACAGCATCTTTTAAAGGAATATCAAAAAATCAAAAGATAAAAACATTTTCAGCCATTAATGTGGATGTGAATGGGCTGTCTTCTTCCATCAAAAGACGAAAATTACAAACTACACAGTGTTGAAAGAAAGTCCACTAAGAAAGGTTGAAAATCATGCAAATAACAGGAAAGAGAAAGATTAGCTAAAAAGAAAAAAAAAAAAAAAAAAAAAAAAAAAAAAAAAAAAAAAAAAAAAAAAAAAAAAAAAAAAAAAAAAAAAAAAAAAAAGGTGAGACACTACTACAAGACAAATAGATTTTTAAAATTCACCTCTTTAATTCAAAATGTCATCTTCTATTGAGAACCTGAAAAAGGACAGAAGAAATTAAGATTCTAGAATATCAAATCCTCATTAAGAAATAAGACAATCATTCCATTTTACCACATGACTAATTTCATATATGAATCAACTAATGGCCACAAATATTAGCATTAATGAAAACATAAGCCACCTCTCTCTTTTTTCCTTAAGAAGTTTTAGTTTATACTGGTTAAGAAGTTTAGTTTATTACATTTGCAAATACTGGCTAGGAACTATAATTCGTTCCTTAGACCAATGTCACAAATTCAAAGTTTTTAAAAATGATATTTGTTTTGCTGCATGAGAAATTCAAGTGTCAAAACTCTGATCAGAAAAACCTCTAAAAATAAAAAACCTAACACACATATTTTTACTTGACAGGGCTAGAGACACAGCCCAGGGACAGAGTGACACACACACACACACACACACACATTATGCTTGACAATGATAACTTTTATCTGATTACAACAGAGAGAACCATACGAGAACTATACCAGCATTCTGAGCACTGCTGCTTCCGGCTCCAGCCCTCCCACCTGGCCCCACTGCCAGCCGGAGCGCCCTGCAAGTCTCCTCTAAAGGGACACTAGGAAGTTTCTCTCTTTGATTATCAGACCCAATACAGGAGCGTGATGTTCAATTTCGACAGCAAAAAAGCTAAAGCAATCTGTTAATAAACCAAAATATCTAATTCAGTACCTTTATTTAAACCTTTAACGCTACAGAGTGACTCGGGAAAGACCCACAGCAGTGTGACACGGCCACACTACAGAGATACCATCTCTCATCGGTTGGCGTTAGCTGAGTGTGAGGCAGGTTTGCAAGACTAACTGTACCACGCCTGCAAGCCTGCGCTTACACAAGCTACCAAGCACGCCCAGAAGCCTTCTGATGCTCACAGCCTAACACGCACGCATGATTTCCCTTTTTAAACGCTGTCACTAAATGGACAAGTGGGAAATTACTATTGTCACACAAACACAACATAAATGCACACTGCCAGCTCCCTCGGTCCGGGACGCCTACTTATGTGGCAATAAAACACAGTCAGATCACAGGGTGGTTCCCCTGTGTGGTGGGGCTGAAAGGAAAAATACGACCTGCTGTGACAGCAGCTGCCGCTACATCTTGAATCTGTCCTCCCTCTGGGGTCTACTCAGTGCACCCCCGTGCAGCTGAGCAAAGCTGCCTGAAATCCCGAGCCGGTCTCAAACACCAGGGCACAACGAGAATCTGGGCAAGAGCTTTCCGGGCCAGGCGGCAATAGGTGCCACTTGCTGCTTCTTAACAAGCTGATTTGGCTCTAGGGGTGGGGTGGGTTGGGGGGGCGCGGTGTGAAATGTCAGCTGAGGACTAGAGGCTTCCATTTAGAAGAGAAACCTGATCGTGGAAGTACAGCCACATGAAGCAACCCTGATGTTCCTGGCCTGATGACTAGCAGACCAAGAAAGAATGATTCCCAAAAGATAGCGTCATTTGCAAAAATTATAAAGCTCCAGTAAACAGTTACGTGGGGCAGAATGAACACATTAAAGATCTATAAATTTCATTAAGAAGGAAGATTCTATCAGCATTTCCTAGTTACTCACATGCTGCAGACAAGCAGCACCCCTAGCCTGTTTCCCTGCCCCCTTCTAGGATGACTCTGCTTCCCCTTCTCTGGAGCCTGAGGCCTTGGGCTGGCCTACACCCACCCTGCATCCCCACCCGTCTTTCATTCAAAGGCTAATTAAGCGTGTCTTACGCTTACCATTGCCAAGGATTTACTTAGCTGTATGTCTCTGCCTACAATAGGTGCTTCCAAGAACTAGTAAACTTCAGTTCCAGAAACACACAGCACGTATCACATCAAAAAAGTTGTTGGACCCACTGGTTATAAGAGGACTGAACATCTATCTGCATGGTGTCTAAGCTCAAGTTGAGAATAAAAACTTTTAATTAATTTTGATCCTTATACCATGACTATGTAAGCTTTAACAACTGTAGTTTTCCTAAAATACTCCCAAGACACAGTACTAGCTTCTGTATTCAGTAGCCCATCAGAGCATGTGGCTTGTGCATGCCCTGTAACCTTTGGTTTCCATATACAGGCCCAAATCATTACCCTGAGCTCAGTGAAAGCCTAGAGAACACAAAAAGACTACATTCCCTTTCCTTTGCTCCCTCCACATCTCTTTTAGTCTTTCTCTCCCTTTATGTGCATCATGATTAAGTTAAAATAAATGTATCATTTCTACTTTTCCACAAAACAGTTGATGTAAAATAAAACACGATAATTTGTCATTTAATTCGGAAACAAATATCAACCTAAAACTACATGATCTTGGATAAGATATTGATAACATTCTAATTCTACACTTACTTTATCACTGCATTGCACTGGGTAATGGAGGAGGAGGAGGAGAGGGAGAGAAGAGGGAGGAAGGGGGAAGGGACAGGAGAGAAAGAAGGAAAGGAGATGGAGCGCCAGAAAATAAAGAAAGGCAGAATGGGCAGTAAAGCAGGCAGCAAGTGCGGGAATTAAATGGAGAGGGATACAAATCCTTCAGCAAAACAGCTGTTGAAACAGAGAAAACCAGCGTGCTAAGATGTTGGAAGATTTAGTAAGAAAATGTAAGTCCCCTGTGCAGTACCTCCAACACCGTAAACACGTAATAAATTATTGTTATTCTAACTATCCTTCCACTGTACATCTTATATAAGATGTTTAATTTTTTTTTTAATTTAAAACAAGCTAAAAATGTCAACACTCCACTGAGAACTTGTCAGGATTAGTCTCATTCCAATAGATATAATTAATTAGTCAAAATCTAGTAACTAACAAAGACATCGGTAATTATATACTGTATTAACCTAGCTTTATCTTTTAAATTTACAAATGCCCATTTGACAGGAAAAAGTAAACATGTGCAAAGTAATTTAATGAAAATAAATATTTCTGCAAGAGTTAAACTTTTGAGGATGAATTTCAAGCAAAAATGGCTTTTGAAACATCAACATTTGAAGGAAATGTTCTGAGTGCATAAATATCATGGTGGACAATTATTTGTTTTCTTGTTTAAGAGGCCACATTACAGCACTGTGCTGGGAACAGGTCACAGGCAGTAATATGCCGGGCAATGAACTCTTTCTAAATCCACTTGTAGAAAATGAGTCATGATTACTTACTACTGGTTCTTCACATCAGCGGACCTAGAATTTCTAAGAAAGGGGAGTGTCAGCAAGAGGGGTGACTGCTGCACAGTCAAGGGACATTTCCAGGAGTAGCTGTAATGGGGCAGTGCCCAGTCCCAGGACTAGCGAATACACTGAGCAGAGCAGGAGCAGCAGCTTTTGTGAGCAATGCCTCGGCTGTCCAGGCACAACTCGATTTCTGTTCTCAGCTGGGCCTGGACAGTGTCAGAGGTCCGTGAACACAGGACTGTGACAGCAGGGTCACTGGCGCCGGTGTGGCGTGCTGGCACGCTGCCCAGCCTCACCACTCGGCGCAGGGGCTGCCGGCTGCGATCAGAAACACGACGCGGAGGCTGAGGGCTTTCTAAATAAATCTGGAAGACAGATGTTTGCCCCCAACCAGCCTGTTAATTCTGAACTGATTATGCTGCCAACAACAAAGCCACTAATGTGCAGAGGAGACGGTGAGCTTTTGACATTATTATAATAATTAAAAATATATCCATCACCTAAAATCAAGTCCTACTGAGAGAACAGTATTCAACCTGTTAGACTGGGCCAGTTGGAACCTGTTCATTCCTACCTAAGGCTACTGGGGGCTTCGAAGGTAAAAATAAAGAAAAGGGAGAGAAGGAATCAATGGGAAGATTAAAGATCTCCATTCTTAAAACAAAAATATAAACAATACCCCATCTGCTTTTTTACTTCAGGGTTCCACCTCCATGACCTAATTCTAGTAATCAAAAGCTTTCCCACATATATGTAAAGATGTGCTGTCAACAGTATATGTATCATCTATACCAAAGTAAACAAACTGAATTTCTAACAACACAATGCAAAAATGAGTCATCATATAATCATACATTCATATAATGACATACAAATTTTTTTAAAAAACATTTAAAGTAATACCCCATCACATAAATCTCCATAAAATACTTTAAGTCTGACCCACAAATTAAAAACCAAGTATGTTCTTAGAGAGCACTCACCAAACTTTAAAAGGTAGTTTTCCTCTGGATGGCAGATTATTAAAAGAATTTTTGCTTTCATCTTATATGCTATTTTACTTTTTCTTTTTCTTTCTTTCTCTCTCTCTTTTATTTTTTTTGGGGGGGCAGTCCTGGGGATGGAACCCGGGGCCTTGTGCATGCTACCACTAAGCTACACATCCCAGCCCTCACACTACATTTTCTATTGTTTAAATTATTTACTACAAAAAAATTATTTACTATAATAATATCCTTATGTATGTATGAACACAACTATAAAATTTATCAGAATCCTCTAACAGGCATTACCAGCCACAAAAGCCCCCAGGGAATGAAGGAATTTTTGCTTTAACTAGATCATATGATGAATGACTTACACTTAAACTTGATCATCACAACACTCACTCCCTTATAAAAACACAATTGATTCTGGCCTCTATTCTTAAAGAGAACTGGAGAATAGATATGCAATAATTTCCAGAAGAGAGTGCAAAATGTAAAAGAAAATATCCCCATACAGGAAAGATTTAAAACATCAGGGATCATTACAGGCCCACAACACACTGTTGAAAGCACAGGGGGAACTCAGAGACATGGGGCTGGGGGTGAAACTTCCTGGGCTAACAAGATCCGGGCGGCTCTGACCTCTGGACAGAACAGAAAACAATGCAGACTATGAAAACAGTGGAATAGTAACACGCCTACCTCCTGAGGTTGTGCGCAGAGTAAATGTGTCGCTGTGGATAAAGCATTTAATGCCATGTCTGGTAACAACGACTGTCAGCAACCATAAGCCGCCCTTACTCGCCAAGAACACCAACTCTGAGGAGCTGTGGACCGCTCTTTCCCTGAACTCACAAACAGGGACCCAATCGTCTTCCAGGCAAATGTCAATCAAGTCAGAACATGCAGGAGATAGAAAGCCAGCCGGGTTTACATTAGACAGGGGCATGGATGTTAGAAAAAAGTACTTAAAAACAAAGCTAAGCAACGATAATGACATTTGTAACTGTGAAAGCTTAATCACTAATAATATTTGGAGAAAAGAACAACTAAGTCTTCAACCTTGGTGATTTAAGACACTCATCAGGCAGGAAGGTAAAACAGATCCCCAAAATTCAT
>PVJO010020638.1:0-31636 GCA_004026905.1 Hystrix cristata
AATTCCATTCACAGAGCAAAAGCTAGAGATCCAGTGGGTAAGACTTTCAGCATTCAGACTTCACGAATAGCAGTAATTCTAACATCACGAACAAATTTCACTCTACTGGAAAGTAGAAAAGCAATGAGTTGGTTTAGAGAGTTTTTTAAAAATTATTTTTATTCTTTCTCATGATTCATTAATTTAAAACACTTCTATTTTTTCTGCCAAACAAAATTTATTTGCGGGATTCTGGATTTTTATTCCTAGGTAAAAAAATTAATGTAATTTTCTATATGAAACTAGTTAATTTTATCTCTGATTAACTTCCACCTTACAGACTAGAGATATTTGCAAGACACATTTAATTAAATATTTCTGCTAGTACAATGGATACTATATTTTAAGAAAAAATACAATAAATATACATTACATATATGTATATATGATTTACTTAGTTTTGGGAGAGAGTTAATGTATAAACAAAAAGCACTTAAAATTACAGAATTGGAATCATCAGATTTTTTTTTTTTTTTTTTTTTTTTGTGCTGGGGATCGAACTCAGGGCCTTGTGCTTGCAAGGCAAGCACACTAATCACTGAGCTAAATCCCCAGCCCCAGATTTTTTTAAATGAGTATATAATTAATGTCAATTGTACTACTCGTTTTGGAAGTTTTTATATACTTACTCAGAGAATTTTAATTAATGGAAAACTAATATAGAAACTCTAAATGTTGTTAATGGAAGAGAATTTCATGAAATGGGAATTGGCTTCGCAGGGCTTTTAATTTCCTGTCTGAGAAAAATGTCAGTCTTATCTGCATTAATGTACAAGATGCAGAAGTAGAAAGGAGAAGAGAATTGAGGTAGATGAACTGAATAGGTGTCACGGGCCAGTCTGGGCTGGGGGTGGGGTATCAGTCAGGGGATGAAGGTGACAGACGGTAGCTTGTAAAGGGTCGTATAGTCTCCACAAAGAAATAAAATTTGATCTGAGATCTGAAACATTAATATTTGAAGAAATAGTAATCACTAAAAAAATATAAAACAGATAGCTAACTACCATATTTTGACTGCTTCGATTCAAAGTTGTACATAAACTTTAGTCCATACAGATTCAATGGAATTTTAATCATGTGCTGTCAAAGAGAGTATTTTGGAATCAATACAGAAGATGTGCTGCTCTTGGGCAACACTGACACTGCCGATTTTCCTTCTAAATTTCAAATCCAAGACATCAGGTATAGACTAAGATTTAAATAGACCTACAAAAGACTTTATCAGGATAGTTTAGGAGATTAAATTTGTCTTAGGATAATAAAAATATGTATGGCTGTTTCATATGCATTGCTATACATGTCCACAAATACACACTCAAAAATGGAAACAGAAATATCTCATTTGATGCAATCCCATTTGCTTTAAAATGTCATGAATTGTCATTATTACTTCTCTAGATGTAAGAACAAATTTCTTTAAGATCAATTGCCCTGCATTAGACCATACTGATGGGGTATTGTTCTGCCATCAATAAATGGCAGATTTAGACTAACTATAGTACCAGTTCTAAATGATGTGCTTATTCTATTTTCTACTCTATTATGTAGCACCTTCTACTACAGCACTAAAAAGACAACTTGGGACAATACAAATAAGACTGTAACAGATAATTATGAGTTGTTATAGCCTCCACTTAGAAATCAGGATATTTGACCAGAGATAAAACACTATTCTCTCAGAATGGCTTTAATATGAAAGTATGGTCACTATTAAGAAGAATGGCTTAGACCACAAGAGAGATGCATTCCTTCATACACACACAGCTCAGTGCTTCCGGGACAACAGGGTTCCTGGCTATTTCTCTGAGGCTCACCATGCTCTCCCTTTTTGCTCCCGAGGAGAGCGGTCTCATTGGTTTACTTACTCTTGCTTAAATCAATCTCTGTCATAATGCCTCTAAGAACTACGAGCAGCTCTCAGATGAATCAACATTCACCCCACAGAGCTGCAGAGGCAGGTTTCCAGGAGCATATTAAAGTGTGAAACCCAGACATTATCCATGGTCTATCAACCAGGAGGAACCAGGGAATAGATATCTGAGGTCAAACAACTACGTTTCCATTCACCGAAGGAATGCTTTTATTTAAGTACATTATTATACTAAGGCACCATTAAATATCTAAGTAAACTTTAATTCCACAATTGGTGATATTTATATTTCTTTCTTTTATCCCATATATACATCACTTATATCACTGTGCTTATTCTACCCAGACCCTGTCTGTCCCCCTCTTACCTGAATTTCTTTGAGTAATGGCTCATAAGTTTTTGTATTACTTAATCACTATATAAGTATTATCCTAAGTGAACCTATGTAGCTTTATTTTCTTGGATCTTTCCTGTGTAATGATCTGTAGACTAGCAGTTTACTAGGCAGACTGACTTTATCAAACAATCAATCATTTTAAGTATATATTCATGTGTTACCAAAGGAATTTCTTCCTAGGTTGTAATACAACAGTATGTGTAGGTTACTATATTTGTTGATTTAGTTTAATTCAAACATATTAAAACTGTTTATTTGTTGAAATTTTGAACATAATTAGATTCTCAATTCATAGAGATAATAATTCATATTCTACAGAGCTAGAAAACATAATTGTTTGTGACTGCTTCACAAAAGTGAACAGTGTCGGAAAATATCTCTGTCAAATGTGACTCTTTCATTGACTAATGAGTTGCAAGTGATGATTTTCTAGATAATTTAAATTTCCAAATTTAATTATTAGCTTCACAAACTTCATTTAGATAAAACAAGTTTTCATTAAATTTCTTCCTAAATTTTTAAAAAGTTTGTTCCAGCCCTAGTATGTGATCAAAATATACAACTTATGTTTAAATTTAAAAAAAAAAATGTTTCAAAAGACACGTTGCCATTTATCCCATTCAAAGTACTGCCTGTCACTTCAAACACACTTGTCCCATCATCTTTCTGAAGCAGTTCTGGAAGTCCTTTTTCAGCTCTTTCAGGACAGTCTTTATAAAGTGTGATCAAAATTTAGCGAATGCTGTTGCTGCATGGCGTCCATTGGAAAGGCAGGTTCGCAAAAACATGGTAATGTGTTGCTCTCCACCTCTTTCACTAGATCTGGCATCCCAAAGTAAAAATGACCACGGAAGGGAAACATTTTGAATCAGTTCAGGACGTTGAGGCAGCCAGAACAACGCAAAGATACTCAAGAAAGTGGACTTCTGGAACTGCCTCGCAAAGTAGCAAGAAAGGTGGGATGTGTGTGATCAAAGCGAGGGGGAGTACTTTGTAGGAGATTAATGACAATGTGTCTTTTCTTTCCTGTTACCTTCTTTATTTTTTTAACTTTTATTAGTATATGTTTGCAATACATAATGATTACATTCACTGTAGGGAACTGGTACATGTACATAACACATTTCAATCCTTTTTTTCCGTTTCCGTCTACCCCTGTTTAATTTTTTCAACATCAGATTCACATATTTATAAGAGCTTATAGAGTTAATTATCTTATATAGAGATGGAAAACCAGACCAACAAGGCAAAAAACATGTAAAACATGTGAGACAATTGTACTAAGTCAAGGAGTACTTTTAGATAAATTGTCCGTGCTGGAGTACAACACTGAAGAGGCAATGTGTCTTTTACTGTAATATGTATTGAAAAAAATAATTAAACATTCAAAGTTATTTTATGATCATGCCTCATCTATCTGTACGTATTTTACACACACACACACACACACACACACACACACACACACACCATTCTACCAGGTTTTCTTTAATATTTGAAGCACCATTTAAAACTAGGGATAGAAGTGTGAGGGTGTGGCCTAGTGGTGGAACACTTGCCTAGCATGTGACAGGCTCTGGGTTTGAGCCCCAGAACCACACACACACACACACACACACACACACACTCGCACATACCACCCACATGTGCGCACATACACATACGCACATGAATAGAGATAGCCTTTTCATAAGAAAATGACATAGGTTAATTGCAAAGCTTTAGGATAAATATATCATTGAGAAAAAGAAAGAATAGAAACAGAAAAGAAAATATACGAAGAAATGGAATCATTCTTACCTACTTTTCCTCAAACATGTTAATCTTATATAGCTCAACTGTTACAACATCCCATGATTTATTTTTTTAAATGTACATTATAATGGATTTGGAATTAGAGCTTCTGATTAGAGTACAACCGGAAGTTAGGAGGGAGGGTGCATGTGTCCATTGCCTTAGCACCTCCCAATGGAGCGCTATTACCAGTCCCTTCAATAAGGGTTTCTCCACCACAGCACTGTCATTTGCGAGGAGGTCATTCTGTCTTATACAGGCCACCACGTCCATCATCATACATTTATCAGTACCCACGGTCTCATCCAGTAGACGCCACCAGTGTCCCCGCCCCCAGCTGTAACAAGGCCTGCAGACATTGCCAAATGTCCCTGAGAGGCAAAATCAGCTTTGCTAGCTGCTTTCCCTCTCATGTGGCTAAGAACCCCTAAGCAGGATTTTCAAAGATCCAGTATGCTGTGCATTGTTTTCATAATTTTTCCTCTGAAGTTTACATTTATATTTACTAACAATCAGATGTACAGCTTTTTATTTAGAGTTAATTACATAAAATGATAAGAATTTCAAAGTTGTGTCCAGCTATTACATATCACTTTTTTCTTTGGTGCAGAAAAGCTTTCAGCAAACATCATAATTGTTTTAAGTATGTAGTTCTTTTATAAACAAAGCAAACATAAAATGAATCTATTATTTTTGTATTGAGAATAGAAAGGCCAGGCAATTTAAAAAAGCTTAATCAAAAGCACAATGCATTAGGGTACTAAATTCCAAACCTAAATATTCCCTGCAGTAGAGACATGAATATCAATCAAATATTTTCCCCATTTGAACTATTATTGCCCCATAGATATTATGATTAACATAATAAAGGGGGGAATTAAAGGAAATATTGATTTTCTCTTTCGTATTTTTTCCTTCCTTTTCTTTTTTTGTTTTGGTATTTTTGAAGTATTATAAATTTCCTGACCTACTGGAGAGATTTTCTTTGTTCCCTGAAAGTTACAATGATAAACTTGGAGAGGCAGACCAGCTTTTTCAGGCCATTTTGTATATCAGAACTAGAGGAGCCACGGCAGCAAAATCAGCAGAGGAAAGCACGGTGGAGAAGGCCAGGTGCTGGAGGGAAGCTCTCTCAGGCAAGGGTGAGCAAAGCAGAAACTGGAAACTATTGACTGCGGAAACTAACAGGTTCCTAGGTCAAAACGAGGTGGGAAATTGGGCAAGATATGGCAAATGTCAAGAGGTAAGTTACTCTGAAGAGTTTTTCTCAAATTTAATGTGCTTAGGAGTTGCCCGAGGAAGGATAATGTTGAGATGCAGATTCTGTTTCAGCAACTCTGGGGTGGGGCTTAGTCTGCATTCTAATCATCTCCAGGTGTTGGCACCTTGGCTGGTACACATGCAGACTGTGTGTACGCGGGTGAGGGACATGCACTCCCCACACTTGGCACATCTCTGGATGCAGAAGTGCCAACACCATTTTGTCACAAACCTGAGATTAGCAATGGGAAATTGTTAAACCATGAGAATAAAAACAAGGGAATTCATTTTCTCCAATTCTCAACTACAGGTATGTGTTACCTTTATTCCTTCTTTAAAGGAAAACAGATTGTTGATTTGGAATACCAGTTAATTTCTTGTTCTTTTAAAAAAATATACCTGTGTGAGTCCATTAGTAAAATGTCACTATGGTTTTTGCTTTTCTCGTATCATTAAACAGAAGTTTTCTGTGGTATACTATCAGAAAACCTCAAATTTCTTAAATCAAAATTCAGATAAGGCTTGACATCCGGCTGATTAGCTTTAAATGAGTTTTGCAGCTCAATCCTTAGTTTTTTTTTTTTTTAATCCTGAGTTTTGATTCACTCTTCATGACAATCCAAGCTGTGTGTGGATCCCAATTGCTGCATTCCTGTACACTATGGGAAAACCAAATCCTGCTTACTTCGTCTTCTCCCTCCAAAGAAACTCAGGGAGGCCTGATTGCAGGTTTTGGCATTTTGTCAATGTCAAGGTGTGCCAGGAAGAGAAGCAGATACGAAGATGACAGATAGATGAAGTAACCCTGATGGAAAACATCCCCTGGTGAAGAGGCAGAGCACTGTAAAAATTAGTATGCTCAGGCACAAAAATCTTAAAACTGAGTACCAACGCTAAGTGTAAGTAGTGATAATCTCTTTACATAAAAAAAGAAGTTTGAGAAAAGAACAAGCACATATAAACTTGTTCCCATGACACATGTTTGAAAAGAGTACTTTGTATTTCCTGCAAGTTATACTTGGAGGAAAATGTATATTTAAGCATTCATTACATTTTTGTAGGAATGAGAATTCTCAAAGATAGGACTTTCATTCTAAAAGAAGGAAAATGAAAATGTTCTCACACAAAAAGTTCCCAATAAATAGTTGTGGCACTAAAATGACATGCATCCTAGTAATCTGTGCCTAGCTTGATAAAATATTTATATAAAAAGGTTAAAAGGTAAATGCACAAGTTTCTTTTTTTCTAAGTAAAATCCACATTTAAAACTGATCTAGACAAAATACAGAAGTTTCAAACAAATAAAGGCAACATAGGTTTTCACTATAGGTGAGAAATTCTACCCTATTGGAATAGCCACCATGGTTGATTTTTACCCTATGATTTTGGAGATTACTACCATCAGATACACACTTTCTCCATAATTTAAAATTTAGAATTGTCTTATTATTTACCTATTCTAGGAACAGCACTAAAATACTAAATGATCACACTTAGACTATCTAAGTAATTCTAATAATAATTAAAATATTTACTCAGTCTATTCAAGGCTTTTGTGCCTAAACACACTAATTTTTACTGCTGCTGTTTTTTAGTGCTGCTGCTGCTTCACCAATAGATATTTACTACTCCGGAGAAAAACAGTTAAAATTTCCTAATGGTCCCATGGGCCATAAATGGTAGGGTGTGTGAGTCCATGTTTTGACTACACATAGATAATTTTTCACAAAGTAGAGGAGTTTCAGAGAACACACCAACGATCCCTTCTACTCTCTAAGAGAAGCGCTGTACAGAACCACGTTCTCTTCCAGTTTACAGAACTCACCCCATGTGATGGATAGGAGATCCAGCCCAGCTCCCCTTGAATTGTTTTTGAATCCAATAGATTGACTAAAAGAAAACACAAACACACAAACTCAGTTAACAATCATGAGTTTTTCTATTTTTTCTCTTAAATTAATGTTGTATGTTATTGTTAATATTGCTGTTAAAAATATGGCTGATATCTTTATTACAAACGTATAATGAGTATGAGAATTTTTTAAAAAACAACCATGAGAAAAATTAGGGATCAAAAGTATCTGTGGCCTTTTAAATTATTTTGTTCACAATAAGTTAATATTCAATATATTAATACTTCTTGACAGGATAACTAAAGGTTTAAAGAGGAAATAATAAATACTCAAAATGAGAACATTAATGATAACAAGATAAAAAGTAATTGCTAAGATAACTGATTTGATTTGCACAGGATTGTCCTATGGATTAATACATCAGATATATTTTCACAATTAATCTACATCTACACTCGTCTGCATCATCTTCATGTTGCCCCTGGACGGTTCCAAACATATCATTCTGAAATGTATGTTCTTAGTAACGTATAATCTAGTAATTTATATACAGTAAGCAAAATACTTATCTTCTAATTTGAAGATAAACTAAAATAAAAAATATAGCAGCACTTGTATAAAACTTCCTTATTTAAAGAAGGTGTTGTTACACAAAGACTAGCAATTTTATTGAGAAATTTGTGGTAGTTATTAAACAGTCTGACTCCTAATCAATATTTATAGACAAAAAATAAAATATAACACACATATGGTTGCATTTTAATGTATTATTAAAATAAGAAAATTATGTGTTTTAACAGACTTTGTTTTGGAATGGAAATTAAAGTATTAGAGGGACCTTGAATATAATTAATATCAATATCCTCACATTAACTGTAGATGTGATCTGTTAAATAATGGAAACTAGTGTTTTACCTTATCCATCTTCTAAATTAGAAAACAACACTGTGATTGATTAATGAATGACGTATGGCAAGTTTATGTAAAATAAGCAGGTATTATTAACTTGAACCAGAGAAGATGATCAATAAATATCATAAAATAATAATTTTCTAAGATTTCATATATACACAAATCAAAACATGATATTAATTCATGCACTATACAATGTCCATGTGTTTCCTTATATATAAACACTATCACTCTATATGTAGACATCTCACTTATACTTTTACAAAGAAAGTTTAGCTATACAATATGTTAATAAAAGGGGTAACATGTCATAAAAACTTTGGAGTCTTAAATCTTCAAACACTAATAACATGTTAAAGATATTTGGTTAGCTTGTTAGATGATAAATATATTGAGTATGGAAAAGTTCCAAATCATTATAATTTCAAAAAATAAAATTCGCCAAGATGAATTATCTACCTTTTGCAACCGAGGAAAAATATAAATTTAACCTATTACCTTAGAATTGTTTAATGATTAAAGGTTTTGAACTCATAATAAATCAACCCCAGTGAGAAGGTAAAAAAAAAAATAAAGAAATCAAAGCCAATTCATAGATTCCTTAGTGTAATTTCCATAATTGAATTATTTCTCAGGGTATCAGTTTGGAAATTAAAAGTCTGCATAATTATATTGTAATTATTTCTCAAAAGTGATAAAAAATCGTTCATATAGTAACCAATGTTGCAGAGTATATTTCAGATTAATCAATGTTAAGAATTTTGAAAATACAAGAATAGACCACCTTCTTTCGATTATATTCTAATACTCATTCTGATAAAGACATTTATCCAACTGTTGGTTATATCACAGTGATCAGCTGATTTCTCAGAGTTTTACACAGGATTTGCATCATAGAATTTTCCTTGACATATCTATGAATCATTAGATCATACTGTCAATGCCCTTAAGGGATTTAATGACTCAAGGTATCATTATGTGTAAATAATAATTGAATATATACTAGATTAATTATATGTGTCACTTCACATCCTAAGATAAATACCTCATTTAATTTCAATATTCCTAACCAGAGAAAAAAATCTAAGGCAAAGAATTTATGATTATTACATTGTCTCTTCCTTTAAAAATTCATTGAAAAAAAGAATTCATTGAGATGTTATTTGTTAACTAAAGAAAAAAAATCCTTATTATTTTTAATGATAATGAAGTCAGGAAGAGGACTAGTCTAATCACATTTGTGTTTTATTTCTACTCAAAGGAGAACAGCTAAGTCAAAAAGAATTATACCATCCAGTAAATTAAAGTAAGTGTAGTATGTTAATCAAATTCATTGCATTTACTAAAAAATTAAATTTCTAGTGTACTCTATTTAGAATGAGTAAAGAAAACACAATTACTATAATACACAATTTTGATTCTGTTGTGTATCAAACATTTAATTCTATCTGTCATGATTGTCTCACAATATTTCATGATGATCAAATAACATGAATGTAGTTTAAACCACAAGGAGTTTATAAAGTGTTATGTAGACTCAGTGTTCTTGTGAAAGTAGTATATGTAACAACAATTCCAGTTTGGCTTTTCAGTTGTATTTATAATCAACCATCAACACATGAGCTAATTGAGAAGAATAGGTGACATCAAAATACTTTTTTAGAAGCACTTAGTTTGGTTTTATAAGATGCCTTTTGTCTGTTGCCAAGTAAGAACAACATGATCTAAGGGTTCCAAACACTTAAATTGAATGGTTGCTAAATTGGGACTTCCCAGGATACAAACCTCAAGTCTCCTGTGATCTTTTGTATACTCAAGTATGGGTATAGTGTACTTGAAATAAGAGATAGAGACAATGAAATCAGAAGGTGAAGCTATGAGTAATTTCCCATAGCTGGGATACATGAATAAGTGGGATACATGAATAAGTGGGATTTTTGAGCAAAATTGTACTTGGAAATTACTGTCCTATGTATAGAAGGATTTGGTTCTGGATTTCGTTCCTGTGCTGTCTCAGCTAGCTTTCCTAGTGCCGGGACAAAATACAAATTTAAAGGAAGAGAGGTTATTCAGCTCATGATTTTGGGGGTTTTCGGTCCATGATTTTCTGGCACCAAAGCAGAGACATCGTGACAGAAGAATGTGGCAGAACAAGGGGCCTCTGTTCATAGCAGGAAGCAGAGGATGGGACAAAACTCTAAAGACGAAGGGACAAGTAGGGACCAGGGTTAGTACTCAGGTACGTGCTTCCATGACTCACCCAGCCACATACAGAAGTGTACTTTACTAATCTGGGCAACTCTTACTCCAGTTAGACTGAGAAGCACAACAGTTACATGTTACTGTCTCTAGGTTTACTACTTTTAAATAGAGATATATTAATAGAAGAAGTTTATGCTCAAAAGAATCTGAAGACAATCCTCTCTTGGGTACTTGACTTAACTTTCAGGTGGCCATTAAATTGAGATCTGCTGGACAAAAGGAATTGTAGTGTGTGGAACAGGAAGGTGTAGAATGGAGTAAGAGTAAGAACAAAGTATAGAATAAAATGGTTCTAATTAATTATAAGAACCTGTAGAGGGCTGGGGATTTAGCTCAGTGGTTAGAGTGCTTGCCCTGCAAGTGCAAGGCCCTGAGTTTGATCCCCAGCACCAAAAAAAAAAAAAAAAAAAAAAGAACCTGTAGAAAGAAGAAAATTTGCTTGTCATTCCTGCCCCTGAATTCTACTGTCACATATTCAAAAGCACTGGATTGTAGAATTAAGATGCCCAAGAGTGACACTCCTACTTCCTTTCCTATCCTTCATATTAATTGCAAGATTCAATCAAAAGTCCCTTCCTACTAATTGCTTATTTACATGATTAATATGATGTAGAACCGTCTACATCAAGACTTCATGCGATTTTCTTACTAACAGGAATGCACTAAGGATTACAAAAAGACTCAGTTATTATAATAAGAGTTTAAAATACATATTCTCAGTTAGAGAGTACAGATTAAAAACTTAAGGTATAAACTTTTGGAATTTTTAGTGATAGAAAATCAACACATCAAGATTTTTTCAAAGACATTTCAAAATTCTCTTGTATAGTTTCTACTTGTCCACTTAGAAACTCTGACAGTAAACTAATATTTGCAATTTGAAAGCATATTTAAGAGCCCCAAATATGTGCAATATTAAAGGAATCATAAAAATTAAATGCCATAGTTTCTTTCTGAAGTAGACCTTTTTCAGTTGTTGAATATCACATTAATATGGTTTGTGGTAATGCTATAGTTGCATTTTGTGACTATATCAAGTTATATACAATTATCAAAAATTTATTTCAAAGCAAACAGTAGGTTTTAATAGTTAAAGAATTGTAGATTCTTACAATATAGAAATGTTTTCTTGTAAAGCCTTCCAGTAAAAGAGGCCTTTACAGCCATGTGCAAATAACTATAAAACCACAAAAGAAAAAAAGTCCATCTTTTCATTACATCCTTGCTTTTACTAATAAATAATGGCATTTTCTTTTCTCTTCACATCATCATTGTAATTGCACAGGCCACATTTCTTATAATTTAATCTTTATCATTTTCATCACTTTCAGCGATGATTAAACACAGCAGCATTGCTCCAGGTTACAGGGAGCAGAAGTCCTTTAGTTTGCTAATAGATGACACTTAAATATTATGAATAGAAGAAAATGATACAGGAAAGAGTACATTTTGCTCTCTGTGTTATAATTATCTATACAGATTTCTGAATAAACATAACATGAAATTCATAAATGAAGATTTCTTTTCTTGTAGAAATCCACCAAAGTGCAGCTTCTTAGTATCTCTGTATATACTGGGGATGCCACTGAGAAGAAACTAGGAAGGTCCCAGTTTTATTGATGCACTTAGGATTTCAACATGAGTTTTGTCTACTGTGTTAACATATTCTTAATTTAATGGGTTCTATGGGTTTCTTTTTATATTTATTTAATATCTATTTATCTAAACATAATTAAAATATTTTCCAGGAGTTTTAAATATTATATTATATATATCACATAGAATAACAGTAATGAAATGTTATTTAAATTTGAAAGAGGACAACTGTTATCTATCAAATTTTGCAGGTAAAATTTCCCATAATCTCTATAAAAATCAAGAGGCACTTTGTGTCATTGAATCATTACATTTTGTTTTGTTTTGTTTTGTTTTGTTTTGAGACAGGGTCTCGCTATGTAGCTCAGGCTGGCCTTGAACTCATGGTATAGTCCAGGCTGGCCTCGGACTCGTGATCCTCCTGCCTCAGCCTCCTGAGTGCTGCGATTACAGGCGTGTGCCACCATGTTCAGCTTGAGTCACTCATTTATGGACATGCCATTAACAACTGACCAAAATAATTACTAATGAAAAATGTCTATAGTGCTCAGATTTTTGTGAAAAACCTCTTTCACTGCATGTTATCTTAATAGTTTATTTGTGTGATACAAGATTTCTGAACAAGGCACTATCAATTTATTCTGTCTTATTAGCTTTTCCTCCAAGGCAGTAATTTTGGATTTACATCTTTACAGATCTTAATCATAGAATACATTGTAATTAGCTGCCTCATCTAAACTTTGCAGACAGCAGGGAGAACTCCTTGGGATGAGTTCACACCATCTCAGAGTGAGATGTCTGTGTCCTCACGGCCAGAGGGCCAAGGAAACAACAAAGGCCAACATTCTACTTGAGACCTGAGTATTTTAACAAACGTAAACCATATGCTGTTTCAAAGGTGTTGAAACTTTCCTTTCAACCCTTTTTTTCTTTTTAGTCAGAGAAATCTAAGGCTCCTATTGATATCAACATTTTAAAGGAAGAAAAAACATCCAAGAAAAATCTGTCAATAGGAGTTGTGTTCTTTTTCTATTAGTACACATTTGTATTACAAAGCAATTACATGGACCCTGGAGGTTTGATACATATATCCATTCTGCAACTTGATCATTTTTACTCCCTACCCTTCTTCTCCTTCTTCCTTTCCCCCAGACCCCCTTCTTGTCTATATGAAAATAACCTTTCTGTCTATCTGCATGGCTCCTTATTTTGCTCTTTAAACTATTTATATTTTGTGTCTTACATTTTAGAGACACCACACAATATTTCATCTTTTATAACTGACTTAGTTCACATAACATTATGGTCTCATAATCCATCTATTTTCATGTATATGACTCAAAATTATCCTTCTTTATGGCTGAATAGTACTCCATTGTGCTCCACATTTTATTTATCCATTCATTCATCAATTGATGGAGTCATAATGAAAATGCATGTGGTTACCAGTGAAGTTTTAGTATACTAACCACTTCAAATTTAGTAATAGTCCCTAGAATAGAAGTTCTCTGTCTCTCTGTAGTCTCAACTGATCAAGACAGGTGAATCATGTGCCCAAAAATATGTCTAAAAGTAGAATATTAATAAATCTGTAAACAGCATATTTTTCCAACACATTTGCTTTTTTTAAAGTATTCTGTGCTTCTAATTTAGAAAACTTTTTTGAAAGATTATAAATGAAAAGTAAACATGTATTCTTCAATTACACAACATAATATTTAAAGCAAATGTTATTTCAAATATTAACATATGCATTTTGACACTGTCCCATAAATCAGGCTATCTTTATATATTTTATCAAATTATCATAAAGTATTGATTATTAACCTTTAAATCTTAAAGGGAAACTACCCCTGGAGTAGGGTTTGGATGACATCTGTGAAAATAGATAAGAATGAGGACCTCGACCTATAGAACGGCTCTCATGGGGACAGTGACCCTTTTCCAAATAAAAATGCTCTGGCAATCCCTGGAATAGAAGGACTCGCAATATTAGCTATTCACATTAGTACACATTTGTATTACAAAGTGATTACATGGAAACAAAAACTGTAGTGATAAGAGATATTAGATTTTAACTTAAAAATATCCTCTGGACACTTTTGTATTTCCAAACAAACACACATTTTATTTTTAAAAAAGCAATGCATAATAAAGCTCATTGGTTTAAATATCTAGAAAAGTAAAATCAGGATACAGCTTTGTCTTCATATCCTAGTATATGTGCTAGCACTTGACTTCATATTCTGCAAGCACTTGACTTCATATTCTGCAGCATAATTATATATAAATTATCTAAAATGTTATGTATCATTTGCTTTGCTTTTTGCAATACATATTTGATGTCTACATCAAATATACAGACATGTATAAACCTTTCAAGAATAATTTTGGATCTTTATGATATCAAATAAGATGGCACATACTTTTCAGTCTATTTTAAACTCTGGCCCCTTTCTTCATATTTTAGCATGATAATGTCAAAGGCGAAGTGTCAAACTTAGCACTGCAGATGTTGAGGAAACAGTTATTTTATCAATGAAAGAGAAAAAGAATTCAGATAAACTTCGGTGGTTTTGTTGGTACTACAATCATACATCTTTGAATAGGACCACAGTAGCTTTAATTATTGGACAGCCTTCTTTGGTCAGTTGCTTGTGTTTCCAACAGGCTCACATGTACTCCTGTGTGAATTCTTATCCTAATCCAAAATTTACATTTACCTGAGATGTAAGCTTATCAAGAATGCTTCTGAACATCCATTTGTTTCAGAAGAACTTTTTTATATGTATTTATTACTTGTTCATTTCATTTACCTTTAAAGTTATCTAGATAGAAGCAATAAAAGAGTCTAGGTTATTATTATTATCTTCACTATCTAAAATCAAGCCAGTTTTCATGGTCCTTCATCTTGTTCTTTTATGAGCATACTAGTGTTATTATCTTTTTCTCTTACAAATCCTCCTTGTTTCCCAGGGACTCCATTTTGCATCTTAAACTGGACCCTCCGCTGAAGATTCCTATTATATTTTTCATCATATCCATACCTGTGTTATAAGGCAATTTTTATATAATTATTCATTTTGGAACCATCTTTCCTCCAAAAATTGTTATCTTTGGAGGAAAAGAGCATTCACTCCTTATTGTCTTCTTTTCCAAAATCCAGAGGGTAATTAACTCTCAGTTGTGTACTCTTTGGTAAACAGACAAATGAAAACAATAAAATATAAGATAGATGAGCTATTATTAATTTTCAATTAATTATATTACAATATTATTTTTCTTGAATCATTTTAATGATTCTTCAACTTCTGCCTTTGAAATTCAATTTAGAGTCTGTAAAATTTTCACTGTGGAGGTTGTGGTAGAAAAGTTAGGGCAAATCAGGCCAAACAGGCAAAAAACAAAAACAAAACCTCTAAGGATCACCTTTGGAAAGGGAAATTTTAAGGAATGCTACTAATTTTTACCTTTTGAGTTGTTTCTGATTTAATATATTTTTATATCAAAACTTTTAGAACGATTGAACATTACTTTAAAAGGTAAGAAAATTTTCCTTATATAATATATGACTATTTAAGCCAAGCCATTGCCCTTAATGTAGGGAAACTATTTTTATAGGTATAATTAAACTAACCAGTTCAGTCAGCTGAAATACAAATAATTACATGTGAAAGTCTGTTTTCAGATGAAAAGAATGATCAAAACACTGTAATTTAGATCAGAAATGTTGAGAACACCATAATAAAATCTCTGAGTTTATCTTTTTGAGTTATCTAATGTAAATGAGTCTTAACTTATCCATGGTAACACAGATAGTAAAAGTAAACCAAGAGAAAAATACTCTTCCTTTGCCTTCTGCCCCTTAAAAGTATTTCCAATATTTGGCAATAGTTACATTTGATGGGGCTTGCATATTTTATTAAAAGATAACAACAGATTTTCACATTTTAATTTTTAATTTGTATAATGATGTCAGTTCTTGTCTTTCTGTTAAAATAGAAAGCACACTTTAAATAGCTTTGGCATATTTGAGAGAAATCACGCTTACTGTATGTTAGGAAGGGGGCAGTGGGAATGTGCACAAGAATACACAGTGTTAATTAAACAAATGGTTATTTATTTTTTCTCACATCCAATTTGTAAGTCAGAGATAAATAGAAATTTATATCATCTAGCATCCATGCATACATATTCGCTGATAGAGCTCTGGTCAGGTGTGGGAGGGGACAGTACTAGTACTTTGGCAACTTACGCTTCTGCTGCAGATAAACTTTTTCTTTTGTTTTGCTTATCCAAAGGGTTAGTAAAATAATCCACATTGAAGACATTGCAAATTAACTTCCCAGCCGAACTTCCCTTCAGGATGGAGACTGCTATCTTTTGCAATAAAATGATAGATCTTTCTAAACTCTGTAGCCTTTTATTCATTGCTAAATTGAGTTTGAAATCAGGAAATCAATGTATGCCATCGATGAACAAGGTGGTCCCTATTTCCCGTAGTTAGTCATTCTGAGGTAGTGAGGGAATGCTAAAGGTTCAAGTGGGTTGGAAATTAATCAACTTTGTCACAGACAAAAAGTAAAATTTAAGACTTTATATCTTTATAAAGCATGAGTTTTACTGTCTGTTGGACCCATAGGGTTCATTCATCTATCTTAATTTTTTTGAAAAAAGAAATTAGATGGAGATTTGCTCAGTGGTTAGAGCACGTGCCTAGCAAGCACAAGCCCCTGAGTTTGTGCCCCACCACCAAAAAAAGATAAATTAATCTGTTCATAATGTATATATACTTATATATGTATGTGAAATTCGAGATGAGAGAATTGTAATTTTGAATAAATTGATTGGTTATTCATCAAATTGACTCAAATGATTCCCTTTACATCAGTCCTGTGGGGGTTCTATCATGTTAAGATTTTTGTCTTAAAACAAAAGAAAACTTAGAAATTTTACATATCTGTTATGCTAATTTAGTTATTTAATTTTTAATATTAGACATGTAAAATGATTCATTTTATAACAATATTTTAAAAGCCAATTTTTTCTGGATTAGGCCATTTTGCACAGGCTTCGCTCTCACATAATAACTAGAAATTTAATAACTTAACACTACTGTTTTATCAATCTGTATCATTCTCAGAACTAGGTTCTTAAAGTCAAATTTGTATTCCCCTTGATTTAGGAGAGTTCTGCAAGTCCATGTATGAGTAAAAAGCTAAACAGTAGGCAAAGAGTTACTGCTCCTCATTCTGCAGGAGCCGGGAAAGGTTTCCTGCTGAGCCTCCACTTTCGCTCACGGAAGGTGCGCCAATAACTTGAGTGGATGGATAAGGCTTTAGGAACATAAGGGCTAATACACGGATTTATTTTTTAACATTACAGTGAAGAAAGAAAGATGCTTAAAAGCAGATTTGTAATTTGGAAGCCTGATGTCATCAATATGCTATTTTTGCTCTTTGCCAGTTTAACAGAATTTATTGCAGCAATTAATGTGAAACATATGTGCTGAAATAGTCACATGAAACTTGTAATTGCTCTCAACTTAATTTGCTACCTCTCCAAACCCTCTTTTAGCTACCTTTTCTCAATGCCTCCCTTAAGTAGACTACAAGTATTTCTATGAAAGAGAAGATAAATCACTAAAATCTCTGTTATTTTCTTAGGTAATTTAAAATTATCTTTAAAATGGGGAAACTGTCCTCAGTGACCAAGTCTACCTTTTGGATCATGCCCTGTTTTGTCGTGATACAGCCCTCTGTGACAATTGCAGGAATTAATTATACCTCATTTTCTATTACATAAAACTCCAAGCAACCACACTCTGGTTATATTGACAGTTGCCTTGTAATCTCTTTTTGTGGAAATCCTGACAAAATCTTCCTTCCAGGGTGAGGAAAGCAGTACTCGATGGTAGAAAATGGAGACAGAGGTAAGTATGTGTGAAGAAAAGCCATCAGAGGCATTTTTCTCCTATTCGTCTGCCCACATTAAAATCCCTTTAACTTATTTCCTTAGAAGTCTTTCACCCGTGCAAATAATCAAAATTTATGTGTATGTTCACTTTGTACTTTCAAAATACTCTCACCTATTTGGCTCCCTTTGATTTCTCACTTTAAAATTCTGAGTATTTCAAATTGTTTTTGCAAAGTCACAAGACAAATTAGTATAGTCACTGCGATTCAGGCTGACAAGCTACTACTTTGCCCAAGTACGTAATTCACAAGCATTTGTGTAGGAGAGAAAGCACAAAGACAAGAAGGATTCAAAATACAAAGACAAGAAGGATTCTGGCTCAGTTACTACTTTTTTGTGGTCTGTTTTCTTAACTGTTTCAATGCGGGTGACATAACACCTACTTTAGGGTTGTTTTACTGATTAAAAGAGGTCTAGTGAAAAATGGATGATACATTTAGGGGAAAACATCTTTTAAGTCAGTGGAACACTGCAGTTATTATTTCAATATTGGCCTCAGGACTGAAGATATATTTAGTCTTGAAATACGCTGTATTCAACAATTCCATTTTGTCTGAAAAACACTGAAATTTGACACAGACACTGAACTATCAGCATCAGTCAACTACTGATCTACAGATTGCACAGCTTCCAGAAACCTCCTGGAGATCTTTCCTCTTTCTACCAAAATCAAAAGAGGGAAATGATGTTTTAATGAAACAGTACCAGCCCAATATGAAACTTTGGGAGAAAACACCTTTGGATTGTGTGCAGGTGAAAGCTTGTGCAACATCCTCTCAGCAATCATGACGTCATAACAGGTGGCATCGGTAGGTAGCTTTAAGGAAAACTGAAGACAAGATTGCTCGTTTTAATCGAGGGGCCTAAAGAGAGCAGACAGCCACACAGCAAAGAGGGTCACACAGCAGCACACAGAACAGCCGGGGGTCTCAGGGGCCCCTGTGGGTCCCGGCCGAACGGGAAAGACACAGGGTGTTCGTCCAGCTTTGCAGGAAACCTTGCAGGCCCCGGGTCTCCTCCTGCACACGTCACCTGGTGGGCCTAGGCACACGGATGGAAAGGAGACTGGAAAGTGGCTGATCACAGCCAGGGAGGCCGAGAGGCTATCACAGATCACACATCTCCGGCCAAAGCCCGAGGCCCGGTCTGGACGCGCCCCACCTGTCTGTGCCTCCTGCACTCGCTGGGCAGCACCGGCGGCCAGGTAAAGCCCAGGTGGCGGGACCCGGGCTGGCCTCGCGCCCGCAGCTCCGGGCGGCAGGCAGAGGGCGCACGTTTGCTTCTCGCCGCCACAGTCTCCTCCGGACTCCGGTGTCCGCCTAACTTTGCGCTTGGCGTTCTGCTGGCTCCTCGCTGCGCGGTGGGCAGAGAGTACCCCGTGTCGTCGCCGCGTGGCAGCAGCCCAGAGCAGCCGGGCGCTGGCCTGCGCCTGCCAGCCCTGTCGCCGGGGCCGTCGCGGCGCGCTCGCCGCGCTCCCCGGATTTGGCAGCCCGGCGCGGAGAGGGCGCGCGCACAAAGAACTCCGTGATCCGGGAGGGCTGGGAGCTGGGCTTTCCTGATCTGATCTCCAATCTGACGCATAGTGAGAAAGTAATGATCTGTCCCAGGACTTGGGGCTGCAGGGGGCCGGGGGGGGCGCTTTCCCTCTGCACCGCAGCGCCTGATTCCAGCTGCGAAGAACAGTTTGTGGTTGAGACGCCCTGATGCTGGGTGTGGTGGCTGCAAGGGGCATTCGATGATCTTTCCATGGATTCATTACAGTCGCCACTCGGGCTAAAATTTCTCAGGGCACACTCTTGCAACAATCAATACTGCATTATCAGCCGTGGGCAGCGTAGCTGAAGAAAAGGAGACGCAGTCATCTCGTCCTGTGGCCACCCGGTTTACGGAGAAGATTGTTCACAACGCTTTGTACAGTGCTGCCACTTGTTTCCCCCTCCTTCTACCCCTATTATTCTCACTTCACCATGTTGGTTTGGATTACGTGGATTTTCAACCTTTGCTTTGACTAGAACAGCAGGACATGGTTTAGGAAATGAAAGAGGGGGGTCTGCACTCAGGGACTGCAGTTTAACAATCACTCAAAGGTTGAAGCCTTATTTGCTGAACTGGTTTTGATTCCACCCACCCTCCACATGCATTTGCCCAGACATTCAAAGGGGAAACATTCTTTGGCTTACATTCTTAAAACTTTCTTAAATAAAATACTTGGCAATGGGGGAAAATCAGAAGTGGTAAGCTTGAGAAATAAACACAACCCTCCCTGTTTTCAAAGTATGCCAGGTCTTTAGGGACTTTATAAAAATTGATTAGTCAGATGTTTTATGTGATAAAAAGTCTCTTTTAAGCAAAAGATTCACATAGGATTCATATATTAATATTGGCCTTATAATCCTTGTGCTCCTGTCTCTGCGTTTTCCTAATCAACTTATTTTCATTTGCACACACTTTTTTGGGGGGGAGGGTAATCGATCACCCTTTTTGATTTCATAGAAAGTTGGTAGGAGACAAACTAAAACTTGCTGACCTCAAACTTTTCCTGGAGAAAATCTCCTGCCAAGAACTACCTGATACTAAGCAGCTGACAGCAGACCTTGAGCTTGAATCAAGGGACACTCAGGACCCCCTGTCAGCATGACCAGGAGTGTCTCCCTAGGCTGATGGAGTTATGGCTTGGAAGTTTTTATGCTTACCTAATATCACATTTTTAAAAAATTCTGAAATCATTACAGTAGAATTAGCTATGGTTTGCAAATTTTTGAGAAGCAGATTTCTAAGGCCGTGTTTTCCCTATACCTGGATGGAAAATATAATGAATGTTTCACATGAGCAGTCAACCCTTTATTTGAAAAATCTGTGGAAAGCTACTTGCACCACTTGGTAAAAGCCCTTTATTGACCCTCCCTGGTGATAAAATCCAGATCTCTGAAAACCGAACCAAAGAGGAGACACCTGAATCTGTTCTTCTAAATTTTTTCTCAAAAAGGGTTTACTAAATATTTTGTAATGTATGTTAAAAAGAGAGAATCTTGACAAAAAATTACTTGTAAAACTTAGCGTGCTTCCAAGAAATACAGATTTCTTCCCTTACATCTAGTGTTTAGCCAAAGAAAATCACTGGAAAATGATTCGAATCAAAGGTAGTCCACATCACAGATTTCTTAGTAAGTAAATGTGTGTAAGAACTTATTGAGTTTTGATGATTTGTGGAAAGTTTTATTAATATTTTCTTGAAGATTTTATGACTTGGAAAATGTAACTTTCAAGAACACTTCTTACTGTTTCCATTTGCACTGAAGTTTGTAAATCAAATATACTGTGAAAATATGTTTTGCCTTTAAAAATTCTTTGCATGCTTAACTGATTATTTGATATTTAAATATTACATATATTTTGTTCAGAAAACTTTGAACGTTTCTGAAACTATTTTAATATTTAGGAATATTTATAAAGAAAATTATTATGAAAAAGTATTAAAAGTGATTAGACCATTAAAAAACACAAAGAAATCTGAATGCTCAACTATGAGTAGTATATAAACAGAAATGAAGAATTTTACTAAATCTGATCTTTAAAAATTTACTAAGAGTCAATAAATCCTTTACATGCTCTTTGCAAGCCATAATCATATTCAAGTAACCAGAAATCTTACATGAAACTTTCTAGACACAGTAAACAATGTTTAAGAAATATTTTTCTTTAAGTTATGATTGTGTACCATGTTTTGTTTCAAATTTATGTATGCATTGGGTTTTAAGCATTTAACATTGTGTTCTCATTTCCTACTATTTCATGGAAAAAAGCTAACTTTATATAAAATATAGCCATGACCTAACACGTGGCAGTGGTGTTTTATTATATGTAGTTTCCCTTTTATAGTTCCAGTTACTTGTGAATTATACTATATTCAACTGAATCTTTACCTTAAAGTGGGCAGAAAAAAATATATCAATGATAGAATGAAGAGTAAAAATGCATTAAAGTGAAATGTTGATAGTTACAGTGAAGCTGTTTTATATTTATAAACCTAAAGTTATTGGTAGAACATTTAATATTTAAAATGTTTATAATTGCTAATTTATGACAAGGACTACTATGCTGTGGAATGTGAAACAAAAAGATGAGAACAAAGTATCAAAGTGAATATTTCCCCACTTGATTGATAATTATCAATATTTTAAGGAAGGTATAGATTCAGAATGAATTAATTTCATGATAGATTTTGAGAGGTTACAAGAAGTTTCTTTTCGGCACAATCAAAATATTATCGTAGCAATTCAGATTGTCAGTAAAAGCTTAAACAAATTTGCTGATAATCCTGTTAATGACCTAGGTCAAGTGTTAACTGTTGTGGGTTATAAAATTGTGAAATTAAGGTTTCTTCTACCTCCAGGCAAATAGCACAGTTACAAGAGTGGTGGTGTGTGGGGGGGAGGTGTAAGGGCAAGCTTTTAGGAGAACTATTAAATTACAAAAATGTATAATGCATTCAACTATTTAGTCAGGCATGCAAAAATGCTATTAAAAGCAAATGTAAACCTTTAAAAAAAAACATAAGCCCTCTAAGATGATAGCACAGTTCTCTATTAATATTTCAATTTTAGTATATTCTTATTTAAGCATAAGTATTTATATATGAGAAGTGATGCCAATTCATAGAAATTTTTAAAAAGAAAAAAAATCATTAAATATCTATTGTTTCCAACATTTGCCTACTACCCAAAGAAAGCATATAGCATTCATCTGTAAGTTTTACTTTTAAGCTTCAACTAATGACATAGTCTTCTCTAGTACTTAAAAGATTTATGTTCAGGGAAATGCATTTCATAGAAACAGTATCTGAGCTACTCCAAAAGAAAGGAAGTCTTCCAGAACAAGCAGTATATAAACATATATATTTAATTTCATTCGGTTTTATTTTGAAAACTCCAACTTTCAAAGTAAAGAGGTTTATGGGTAAATGTTAAATCTGATTTGTGAATGCTTTTGGATGGAAAAATGTTTAGTATAGTAAATACTGATGAATAAGCAGTGCATTTTGCTTCAGATGGCTTGAAATGTATTAATGTGTTTAAAGAGAGTACTTTGTCCAATTCTAAAAGAGATTGAAGTAATAAGAGTCAAAGCCATCACTTTAAATCTTAAACTTTTTCTGAAATTATTTCTACTTACTATTAATATAATCTATCTGATGGGTACAGGGAGCAAACATACGATGTCTTCTGACAAAAATATAGCATAACATTCAAATTTTGCAATGAAAAGTAGTTGATTTCCCATTGGAAGTCTTTTCCTATGTGAACAGAGAACCCTGCTGAGAATTTTTAAAGTTTTTGTAAAGTTCTGTTTAAGTATATAGGCCAATTCTTTATGTAAGTGATCATGGAAATTAGGAATATCTATTATCATTTTGAAACCAATGATAGAAAGTATCACCTGGAATCATTTTCCTTAAAGCATATCAGAAAGTCTTTACATTTGGATTATTAAGTGGAAAACTCAGCTATTTTTTCTTATCAGAGACTTATGATATTTCAGTATTGATATTAATGATCAAATCTCAAATTTTAAAAAATTTCATAATGGCAAGTTTTTGGTCAATCACGACAGTGACTTGTTTTGTTTTTCATTTCTGTTATGTCTGATATCATAACAGCTCAAAGAATATATTTTAGCAAATATATTCTAGTAAATCTCTCATAAATTTTGTATAGTGTTGAAATATAATTTTGAATATATTTTAAATGCAAATTAGTACTTTCTATTTTAAATTGCAAAAAATGTATCAGAAAACTACATTAATATGACTCATTTTATCATTAACCTCCATATGTGAATTTTAAGAAGCATTGCTTTGTGTTCAAATTAATTTGTTATAGGAATTTCATGAAATCTTGGTATATTCTTGCAATTTGTTATTTTCATATTATTCAACACAACTATATGAGCCAAGTTATTAGATTAATATTTATGCCTCAATCATAAGAATACCTAATTTAAATTGCTCATTTAAAATTTGGTTTAAAGCTTCCTTTGATGACCTCAGAGGGAAAGGAGACATTGCCCATAGGATGCAGTCAGGAAAGAATGAACAATAGATAAACTTTTATCCCAGGAAATTAAACGTAATTAAATCAGTTTTCTGAGTATATTTCCCTTTCTCTGCACATATTATTAATGTATACCGGTCTGTGAATTATATACAAACATGTGAAGGCGTGGCTTAAAAGCAATCAATACTTGATTATTCTTGTTACACTAAATTAATACTCACTAATTTTACATTGACGTGAATAAGATTAAAGAGTCTTTTTTTTTTTTTTTGCAATTTACTGAAAGGTTATCTTTTCCACAAAGTAATGACGCTCAGTTATATTCTTGTGCATTATTAATTCAGTAATACCCATTATCTATATAGTTTTTGTACATTCCATTTGGAAATATACAATTTATCAGAGCAATGTGGGGATTTTAATAACATTTTCTAGTTACTGTCGATGTTTTAATATGATCAAAATACAAAAAAGATTTTTAAATAAGTTTAAGTATTGATGTTACTTATTATACAAATAATTATTCTCGCCTTTCCTTTATGATGAATGATTGTTACTTTCAAATAAGCATTTTAATTTGGTTTGTTAAGAAAACATGTTTGTAGACAAGATGATTTTCTTGATCCTCACATTGTAAAATTTTCTATTTCTTTATTAAAGACAGAAAAAGTTAATGAAATCTGCCAAATTGATAAAAGCAATCACTAAGGAAAGAAAGAAATTAAGTTACTCTAATAGTAGTGAAAGTAGGTCACCAAATATGAGTGACAGTTTTTGTATTTAATAAAATAGTTTATAAATATCTTGTTTTAAATTGTGTTTTCAAGGTGTTGTATACAATCTGCAACAGTATCACTCAACAATGTATTTTTAGTGAATGATATATACCTAAATGTGTTTATATATCAATTGCTCAGGATTGCTAACTTGCAAAATAAATTGATAAATGTTATAAGTTCAAAATCATTAACAAGAAATCAAAGTTGTAAGTGTTGCTGTAGTGCAATCAATTATTTAGAGAAGTTTGTCAGAAGACTTAGTGATTGTATTCACAAATCATGAGGAACAGATTGCAGAAGGCATACAGAGAAAAAGCCATGTATCTATTAAGTACACAATCCTGTAAGAAAAACTGTTGCCCTTAACATTAGGCTTGCACTCTTAATACACTGGAAAAGGGATGAATGCCCATTACAAGGAAAATAAATAATCCAACATGAAGGGAATGCAATTTACTGCATATAAACATTCTTTCTTAATTTGCTATTCAGTTATTTGCTATATCTACCCAGGACCTATTCATTAATCATTAAATATATTCTGCTATTTGTATATGAGCCATTAAACAAAAAGAATCCAACCTAAGCTTATTGTAAATTCCTGCAAATATTACTTATGTTAATGTGGCATATGCTGCTCATTAGAACCTGTACCACACAGCAAACCATCGTCTGGCGGGATACCTAGCACTTCGGCATAGCAGTTGTAACGTACACACAAACACACACACACACACACGTACACACACGCACACACACCTTTGCTTCAACAAACTGAGTTTCCTTTAGTCCATTCATAAATGCCATGATCCTGAGTAGGAACAACCTGTCATTATCTTTAAACATACTACAGAATCTAGAAAGAAGGATTGAATTTTCTTTTAAACTTCTCAGAGTACCACATGGTCATAATTAGAAAATAAAATACTGCCTTGGCTATTTGGCAATTAACATACTGGGTTGTAAAACTGCAGGATTTTCTTTCTTTCTGCTTCAAATTGGCAAACAAGGTAATTGCTTGAATTGGTGTAAGATTAAAAACACATTTGGAAGGTTGTGACAATCCAAAATTATCTCCCAAAGTGTATAGAGCCAGCGGAAAATAGCAGCCCGTCCTTTTCCCTCAGGCTGCTCCCCTCGGGGGCTCAGGGCGTGGGGAACGCGCTGCGCCCCGACCGGGCCGGACCGGACCCAGCCCGGACCCGAACCCGCGCCCCGCCGGCTCCCGACTTACCTTCATTGGAGGGCTGCAGACTCAGATCCCCGAAGCAGCTGAAAAGAGAGCAGCCGAGCAGGAGCAGGACGGCGCGGTGACAATCCATGTTGCTGGTGCAGAGGGCAGCGAGAGGAGCATATCTCCACGAAGCATGCCACTGATGCGCGGGGGAGCCTGCCGGCGGCCGGAGAAGTTACCATGCTCCGCGGCAGGCTGATGTCAAGTTGACACTGGAGATAAGGAGGAGTCTGGCTGCCGCTCCGCGAGCCGCGCTCGGGCCGTCCCCGGGTCCTAGTGCCGTCGGAAGCGCGGGAGGCGAGGGGCTCCGCGCGGCTGGCAGGCTCCCGGGCGCCTGGACCGCCAGTACCGGGTGGAGGAATGAGCGGGCAGCGGGCAGTGGGGGAGGGACGCAGAGGTAGTGATGGGGCGCTGGGGGGAGCCGTGCTGAGGATCAAAGCAGCTCTTCACTTTGGGTAGAAAGTAGCTGGGTTATTGTTTGCTGTAGGGACTGGTAGCTTCATCTCCTGAAGAAAGCAGAAAGACTACAGGGGTGTCACATGGCAGTGTGACTGGGAAAGGAAAGGAAATGCCAGGGAAAGGTTGAGTGGGGGGCGGGGGGCTTTCCTCTTAAAACGCTTCAAGGATGATTGCATAATTGAAAGGAAAAGTGGCATTATTCTTTTACTAGGTTTAATATGCTTGCAACTCACTTTGTGGTTCAGAAAGGCATTAACAGACACGGTACATCAGAAGTCTCGTCAGGTCTACACAGAAGGAGATCAAGCTTCTACGTAGCCTCGACGCAGTGACTTCGGGGCATACAAGGTACACTTAGGTTTCCAAACTGGGAAGTAATCGGCATCACCCCAAAGAAGTGAACAGTCCTAGTCCCGGCATTAGCTGTGGGTCGGCATCACCCGCCCTCCCCGGCCTGTGGTCAGCAGTGATATGAATTAAACCTCAAATTCTCCACCGTGCACGACCCTCCCTCACCACCTCGCATTGGGGCGTCTGGGCACTGTGAGAGAAACGACACTCCCGGTTCAGAATTTTCACCACCGATAATCGATAATCGATGATCTGATAACCTTTTAATACTGTTCTTTAGCATTCCAAATCCAGTGGCTAAATCAGAAAGTCCTTGTACTTTCTCTCTTACTTTACATTGTGATCATAAATGGTCCTAAATCTCCAACCCCTTTGTTGGGCAATATAATTGCAGTTATTTGAGGCAAATACTTTAGTAATTTAAGTTTTAGGAACAATTCTCACTTATCTTTAAAATTTATCCCCCAGAGAGAATTATTCACATATTCTCCCACCCAACTATCTTTTTGTATTCTGAAAAGAATACAAAATTATTACATTCTTTGTGTAACTCCGAAAAGGAAAAGTATATTGACAGACTTATGATCAATGACCAAGTTTAGAGTTCTAGGAATTGGAAAAATAGTAAGACTTTGAAAAGGCCTTGACAATAAGATACTCATTTCATAAACTCTGGTTTAATGAGAGAAAAAAACTTCCACTTTAATTTAAGTTAATGTCTTCCGACCTGTTTTTTGGCTTGGTTGGTGGAGGGCAGATGGGTAGAGGAAGCCAAGAGGAAAAGCGTGACCCTCTTCGTTTTTCTGCTTGTGCCTTCTTCCCATATGACAGCACAGGGGGCTATAGAACGGTCGTGCGTCAAGTCTGTCGGAATTGCAAAGAATGAGATAGTGTGTAGAGAACATTAGATGACACTGACTCTGTAGTGATATTTAAAGCTCCACCACAGCAATTACATTATTCTAGTCTTAGATATGATTTTTCTGGCATTTGAAAGAAACAAAATCATACCTGAAATTGACAGCTAAAAGCCATTTCGAAAGAACATGACACTGTGCAGTCATGAACACACATTGTCTTCCACCCCCAATTACTTCTCGCTTCACATGTAAGAATGGCCCATGACTAGATAGAAGCATTCCTGTTTAAAGAAAGCCACAAAAGGGTCAAAATGCTAAGAAGAAATCCTTGGCCTGGAATATGACACACACAGTACAGGATCTCTCCATCGTCCTCATACCCTCTGCAGGCCCAGAGTTACCAAACAGTAACAGCTCCCATCATTGAGCACCATTCTAGAGAGAGGTGAGATGGTGACGACAGTGTACAGAACAATTACTGTGGCCATCGTAGGAGTAAGAGGATAGAAATAGGGGCAGCAGATTTTCATTCAGAAAGTTGTAGTTGAATTGCAACTTGAAGGATGGGGACAATTTACTAATTACACAATGTTTCTGAAGGCACCACAGGTAGGGAAATTGAATATAAAAAAATCAAATAGTGTCCAACTGAGGGCAAAAATAGCAGCACAGACATACGTGAAGCATAGAGTATTTGTGATACAGAAAGTGTGAGGATCAGGGAAGGTGGTGGAAGTGGAGGCTGAGTGGGGACAGAGTGCAGGAGGTGTCCTTCAAAGGGCAGGTGGGAAACTGGGCGGAGATCTCTATGCCATATGTCAATTCTTTTGCAATATATTCTAGACTAGACAGAAACATCAAAATCATTTAGCAAGCAATAAACAAATAATATCTGAGTTTTAGGAAAACATTTTATCAATAGCATAGAACAGCATCTCCTGCTGTGGTACTGTATGTGGATCATTTGGTATTGGAGTACCGGCTGCTTATTAAAAAGTGACCCCTCCTTCCTGCCACAGACCGAATGAGTCTAACTCTCTGAGCTGGAACCCAGCAGTCTCCAACTGGGCTGGATTTTCAGGTGGTCCTTGCAGTCCTCAACTCTGGAGAACCTCTGCAGTGCGAAGGAGGAAATATCGGAGGTGGTGCAGTTAGATCTGAAACTATTTTAAAGTAAAGCTAAAGTGATAAGGAATTGAATTAGGACCCTGCATGGAAAAAGGGAAGATAAAAGAGAAAATGCGAAAATCTCTTTTAGGAGAAATACAACATTCCCCCAAAAGAATTGGGTTTGTGATACAACTCAATTTGAGAGTTAAAGGACACCTCATTGCGGGAGTAGGCAACTGAACGCAATGTGGAAAGTGGAGTTTAAGACAAAAGTGTTCTTGGAAGAGAAACTAAATATGAAAAACAAGTTTTCTGGAGGCAATGACATATAGCTCCATCACTGTGGCACAGACAAGGGGGTGCTGTGATGGAGGGTGGGAAAGAGGAGGAAGGAGGGGTGATGAGAAGCCAAGTCATGGCCACTTGGATGACCTCTCAGAATCTCAGAAGCATGGACTGTGGAGTGATGCAGGGCAGGAGAAAAATAATTCAAATATAATTACTCATATTTAAGAAAAAAGGAAGAAATGGGGACAAAAATAAAACAGCAGTTAGGAGCCGAGAGACCAGTCATTGGCACTCTACAATAGCAGACATTGTTGGTGAAGCTGTTCAGTAAGACCAGCCTAGGTGATTGCCCAGGCTCTGCTGTTCTTAATGAAATTCATTCAGATTCTATCTCTTAGGAATGTTGTAAGGATTATATAAGATTTGAGATGCTACAGATAAAGTGTTAACCTAGTTGCGTCTGGCACATTGAAAGCCCGCAGTACAGTTTTTTAAAAAAATTAAGATCCATTCATGGGAGTAATCTCAACTCTATCGTACTTAGCAGGAATAGTAGAATTATGAACCACACAAATAGTAACTGAGAGAATTAGAAAAAAAAATGATAGATTGAGAAATGTGGTAGACGGAAGTGTCTAGAAGGCCTTCCAGTTGCTGGCACTAGGGCTAAGGTGTTCAGGAGCACAACAGAAATTCGAGGAGAGAGATGGCTATGAGGTGAACAGATTTCTATTTTATGGCTATCTAGTTGGAATAACCTGAGGCAAAGCCAAGGGTAGGTGAACTATTAGGAGACAAAGACTTTGCCTGTAGTCGTTCATTTCAAAGTCATTAGTATGTGAAAACAAGGAAATGCATTCATGTAAGCAACGTGTTGGCAGGAAGGTTGGTTGATTAAAGACTGACAGAGGAGTGAAGAACTAAGAGATTAGTTTATAAGAAGTCAATCTCAAAAAAAGAAGTCAGTCTCAAAAGTTTTTGCAAACAATTCATTGTAAACATTGATAAAAAAACTGATGAAATACTCACACACACACACACACACACACACACACACACATACACACACATCTTTAATTGAGAGATCCTATATTCCCAGGTCTGGTATTGCTTTTTTATTCATTTTGACTCCCCTGTAACTTTCTTCAAATAAGAATGCCGTTTTGGAGTAGGTGTTTCTTTTCTTTTCTTTTTTTCTCTTGCTATTTTTAACATTTAAAATTTTTCCTGTATTTTATTTGTAATTGACGTATGATAATTGCTCTGCTCTTGGTTGTGGGGGGCACTCTTACATTCAGTATATGTATGCAATGTGTAATAGTCTATTCTGGGTAATTAGCATTTCCAGTTTTTCAACTACTACCATTTCTATATGATGGAGCCCTTCCAACGCGTCTATGTTTATTTTAAAATGCGTAATTAAGTGTCATAGATTATATTGATCCTATTGTGTCATGTAACATTAGACTTCCTGCTTCCCCCAACTGCGTTTTTATACCCAGTATCAGTCTTCTCACTTTTCTCCACTACTCCCTTCCTTTTCCAGACTCTAATGACCTCTATACTCCATTTATTCTGTGTTCGGTTTTGCGTCTTGTGCAAATGAATGACAGCATGTGATATTTCTCTTTCCATGTCTGGCTTTTTTTCACTTAACATAATATTTTCCAGGTCCATCCACATGTCACAAATGACACACATGCCACAAATGCCATCATTTTTGGTAGCTGAATAATATTCCAGGGTGTGTATGTACATCATGTTTCTAGAATCATTCACCCATAGTAGGCCACCATGGTAAATTTCATTTCTTGGCTATTGTAAACAGATCTGAAATACCAATAGGCGTGCATATATCTCTTTCACAGAAATTTTATTCACTTTCAGTGTTTACTAAATAGTGGGCTTGCTTAATAAAGGCTTGATTACATTGGTGGTAAATGTATCAGTAGAATAACAGGGCTGTAAGTTGGATTTCAAATAAGGAGTAAATGGAAAGTGAGGAGGTGAAAACAGTCAGTGTGCCACCCTTTCAACAGGGTTAGCTCGCAGGAGAAGGCAAGCTCAGAAAGGCCAAGAGGGACGATCCAGTGAGTATTACACGATGGAAGAACTTGTATACTTCTTTGTTATGTGCTTAGCTGACAAGTGATACAATCCATCGACAAGAAACCAAACTTGGGATGTGGAGGAGAAGTGTCAAAATAACAAGTGCTGTTTAGGGCAAGTTGAGATTCAAATTCAGTTAATCGACCCAAAAGTTTAATATAAGAAGCCAGGAAGAGAAGTGAGAATATAACTTGCAAGTTAGATAATCATTGGTAAACCAGGCGGGGTGTCACATGCCTGTAATTCCAGCATTTGAGAGGCTGAAGCAGGAGGATCGCCACAAGTTCCAGGCCGACCTGGGCTACAGTGAGTTCAAGGCCAGCCTGAACTGCATAGGAAGACAGTCTCAAAAGACAAAACAAAGCAAAACAAAACAACATCAAGAAAGAAAGAGAGGAAGAAAGCAAGGAAGGAAGGAAGGAAGGAAGAAAGAA
>PVJO010020639.1:0-31596 GCA_004026905.1 Hystrix cristata
GGAAGAAATACAAGTAGAATTCTGCCAGTGGATATGTACTATGCATTTTACATCAATGAAGTCACCTGAGGAACAGATATAGATTTATAGTTAATAGGCTCAGTTTCAATTAACTTTGCCCCAGAATTATGCCTATACTATATTACAAATGTGCTTAATCTCATTTGAGTTACTATGGAATTATAAATTCAGAATTATTGGAGAATTTTCTTTTAAGTGGGCAAGCCACAATAATTTTCATAGTTTATTGCATCCTTACCATCCAGGAGTGGGATTTGTGATTTGAACACAAGCCTCATTCTAGACATAACCACTAAGAAAATACGGGATTGCAGGGATTCCGTGAATTTTTTGGTTAAAATGCTTCTCTGGGACAAATTGGGGTTTTTTGGTTGTTTTTGTTTATGTTTTTTGTCAAAATAATGCTAATACTCTGCTTTCATCTGGACCAGGTTCTTATTATGAAAAGAGAAATATCAGTAATAAACAAATATAGAAAATTTATATAATTCTGTAAGAAGAAAAGGACCACCGAAAAAACAAGGTTTAAAATTTTTCTAGTACTTACACAAATTCAAAATTAGAAGAAAAAAAAAAAGACTTGTAAATCTGACCTTATTATATTCTAAGTGATTCTACTACTTGAAAGATAAGTAGAGATGAAAGATTTTCATTTTAAAAGAAACCGAAATATATTTGGAAATAGTTCCAAAGAAAAGTGTGGGCAGTATCCATCTAAACAGTATGAAACTAAGTTGATTGTGCCATTTGGCTCCCATCGACAAAACGAGCAGCAGTTGCCTTCACATATCTATTCCAAACCCTTGTTCGAACGGCGGCTTCAGCTCCAGTTTTCTGTATTTAGGAGCAGAGTGGCAGGTGCCATTCCTGCTGAGCTGGCCTAAAGCCTCCAACAACCTCAGTGAAGGGTGACATTGGTTTTAGATGCCCTGAACGTTCAAGCAACTGCCTGGGCCCCCAGACCCGTCCTTGGCCGTGCCTTTCTTACAGCCTGTCCGACCTCGGAGAAGCACTCTCGGCATGCTAGACGTGCTTCTCTTTCCCACCTTGTGAGAGGGGGACAGACAGGGACCAGCCAGCCAGCCTGCTGGCCTCTCAGCACACTGCCAGAGCTTACTCTGCCAGGACTGGAGTGGCAGGTGACCATTAAAACAGATGCCTGGGAATCTAATAGAGACTCTTAAGTTCTACAGGAAAACAATCGGCAATGAGGAATATGTTCAGGTCCCTGGAAACACTAGTTTCCTTTGGTACATTGCTGTCGTGTGATGGGACTTGGTAGTGGTGATATGTGCTTTCCTTGTCCCTCCCCCCAAATGTTCTGTCCCTCCTGATGTGTCCCGAGGAGGACTGTCGCTTCTGGGCAAACGCAGAATCCAAAATCCAAGACCCACTGGAAGATTCTGAGTTTGGGGTTAGGGAGGAGTCGTCGGAGTCACATTGAGGTCATCCCAGGAGTCCGAGAAAGAACTAAAATCCCAATATGCTTGAAATTGGTCTGCACCTTTAACATCAGCCCAGGGATGATCTGAGACCACATTAATTTGTCACTAGAAATAGATTAGGTGAATGGCAATTTGACTAAAAGTTACCTTCAGCAGCCATTCATTATCAAGTGAGTCGGGAAATGGAGGGTCAGGGACCTCCAAAACCCCCGAACCCTTTCTTAGACATCGAGCTCTTCTCTCCATGACTACATCACTTGGGCCTATTATATACAAAGCCACATGAAGATTATGACGAATCGGAAGGATGGATTCCCTGGCTCAAAGGGAAAATCTGAACATGTGTCTTTGTCCACACTCAACTTTTATAGATGGGTTGGGCTCAAACGGAGTCAAAACTTTTGTCTTTAATGGGGAACATATTGAATGATATTGAATTCTTTGGTTCTAAAATTCCACACACATACACCTGCTCTAATGCAATTACGGTTTGCAAGAGAAATATTCTACCGGGAGAAGTTACTGTGAAGATGAGTAGGAAGTTAGTGAAAACTGAAGTGCCACACTTTCACACATCCTCATTTTAGTTAGGATGTGACTTGTAACCTAGACAAGGCTGGTAACAACTCCTATGTTAATTTCCATCCAGTGTGTAAGAGAAGTCCTATTTTTAGGTCATGGCTTTCTAAATATGCCTCGAAGTCAAGTCATTCACTTGAAAACAGACTCACCCACACCTTTGATTCTTAACCTTCCTCACAACCTCCCGTCCTCTTACCCTTCACGGTTCTTTTAAGGCTGGCTGGATGACACATATGCAGAGAAACTTACTTTGGTACAACTTATTTCGCTCAAAATGTGTCACATCATTTTTCTTTATTCTTTGAAATTGAGGTATAAGTCACATACCATAAAAATTCTCCTCTTAAAAGAATGCAGGTCAGTGTGTTTTCATGCATTCAGAGAGTTGTGCAACCACCACCGTCATAATTCCAGAACACTTTCATCACCTAAAAAAGAAATCCCATCCCATCGCCAATCACCTCCTCACTCTCCTCTTCTCTCTCCCACCCCCAGTCCCCAGCAACCACCAATCTTTGTGTCTCCGTGAATTCATCTGGTCTGGACATTTCATACAAATGGAACCATGCTGTCTGGGTCTTTGTGTCTGTCCCGTGTCTCCTTAGCTTAATGATGTTTTCAAGGGTCACCCCCACTGGAGCAAGCACCTGAACTTCATCTTTCTTATGGTTGATAATAACATGCCGCTGTCTGGAGAGACAACATTTCATGTATCTTTTGGTCAGTGGATGGACGTTTGGGTTGTTTCTGCCTCTTGGCTGTTAAGAACAGTGCGCGATGAACATTCATGTGTGAGTTTCTGAGTGCGTGTGAGTCTTCATATCTACACATGTACACCTAGGAGTGAAACTGCTGAATCGTATCATAACTATGTTCATAGTCATTTTGACTTCTGCCTAAAGATGCACACGCTTTCAGGTTTGCCCCAAGATGGAAGACGGAACGGTTAATCTAGGACCTTTTTTTCTGCATTTGTATAGGGTTTTAGAATTGCAATATTTTAGAAACTAAGGTGCCTTTAATGATCCGTTTATAATGCTGTCAGTTTACAAAGGAGGAAACTGGGCTGCGCCCATTAAGCCACGTTCCCAGGCCACCGTGTTGGTTAGTGCTGACATTCACAGCTGCTAGCAACAGAGTGTCAGAGTACTTCTTCCTTCACTGAGAAGTCATTGGAATAATTTTTTCCTTTCATTAAAAAAAAATTCTAGAGACACACACCCCAGGCAGTGTAGCTGAGCCACACCCCCAATATCCCCGACATCTCTTTTCCTGCTCTTCCTGCCAGTCGCTGCCAGCAGCTCTAGCCCTCCAGCTCTCTGGTGCAGCGCAGCCACTGCAGCTCTGATGTCTGAGTTCTGGGAAGGCAGGCGGGCAGCAAAGCCCATCCAGCGGAACCAGCCTTCCTTCCAGGCCTGCAGCAGGACCCCCACAGACTTCTGCGTGCCTTGTACCGGCACCTTTTGTCAAGGGGGCCAAGCAAGCTGGTCTTTTGTCTGGGCACAGATTAATTTCAAATTCCGTTAGGAAGGAAGCAGTGGAGAAAGGACACTGGATAGGGAAACAAGCAGCTTCTTCCATAATTAGAGTGGCTAAGAAGTGTTATCGTGGAGTACATATTTAGTCTATGTCCACATTTTCTGACATACAACTCCTAAAATCCTTGGAATCTTCTAAGTGTCATTTTGTGTGCTAATGTGCTGACAGCTTCAGCACATGAAGCCAATGTGGCTGGTCATGGGAGAGACCAAGTGTGATGTTATGGCTTGTGTCTAGATGTCCCCCAAAGCCTCATGCAGTCATAGGTGGGGCTTTTCAGAAGTGGCTGGATCTAGAGTGTGTGATTCTGGGACTGATTCATGGTGGAATGCTAGGATTAAGGGTGTGAGTGCTACCCGACCCAAGGGTAGCCTGGATAAGATATAAGGGACAGAAAGAGGTTTGTCTGTTACTTGCTTGCTTTTGCTGTCTTCTGCCTGCCATGAACTGTTTCTCCTCTGCAGTGCCCCTCTGCCATGCCACCCTGCCTTGGCGCCAGCCAACTAGGAATTGAGACTTCCACAAACTGTAAGCCAAATGAACCTTCCCTCCTTTAACTTTGGGTGTTAGGTATTTTGTCTCAACATTGAGAAAAAGCAACTAAGACAGATGATTGGAAGTTTGGGCCTTTCATCCCCATCTCCCACCCTCCAGGGAGGGGAGAGAAGCTGAAGGTTAAATTGACCAGAGATTTGGTCAAACATACCCAAGTCATGGAACCTCCACAAAAGCCCCAGCAGCTGGGTTTGGAGAGTCTCCGGTCAGGTGGACATGTGGAGATTCCCGGAAGGACCCAGAGGGGCCATGCAAGAGGGAAGCCTCGTGCCCCCCCCCCGGTCCTCTGCATCTCTCCACCTGACGTTCATCAGTGCCCATTATAACATCCTTTATGATAAGCCAGCAAACTGAAGTGCTTTCCTGAGTTCTGTGAGCTGCTCTTGCAAATCAGTCAAATCAAAGAGGGTAGTAGGAACCCTAATTTATGGCCAAAGGGTCAGAAGTCTAGGTCACAACCTGTCACTTGCAGTTAGCCTCCAGGGTGAGACTGAGCTCTTAACCTGTGTGGCCCGACGCTATCCCATGTACATGGTGACAGGACTGAGTTGAAGGGTATCAGGACACCCTGCTAGTGTCCCCTGGAAAATCGCTTGCTTGCTTGTTTGCTAGTGGGGAGAAATCATAAATTTGGGGGTCACAAAAGTGTTCTGCATTAATTGTGGTTTGAAAGCAGAGGGAAAGCTTTTTTCCTACAGAGAGATGTCAACTGGGATCTTTTACCTCTTCTAGTGCTTTCTGTAAACATAAATTTGCAAAGTGGTTCATACGAAGGAGAAAGCCTCATTTTTAAAGCAGTTCAAGACTAAATGAAAGACGATTTCTTGGTCCACATCTCTGGGTCAAAATGTTTAATCTCCTTGGCTTTAGGCTTTTCTAACATTTAGCTAACTGATGACAACATACATCCATGACTTCTACGAAAATATCTTCTTACAATTGATTTATGTATTTCTTTGTTAGTTTATCATGCCACAGGAATTGAATTTAGGCCTTCCTCACAGAGCTACATCCTCAGAACATGTTTGAGACCGGGTCTTGCTAAGTCACTAAATTGCCCAAGCTGGGCTTGAATATTTGATCCTCCTGCCTCAGCCTCCCAAAGTGTTGGGATTATAGGTGTGTGCTGGGAAATCTCTTTTAGTGATGTACAATGAAACGTTCACATCAGGTCATGAACCTTTATCAACTAAAGCAATTTTTTTTTTTTACACGTGTTTGATGTGACTTGCATGTCTGGTCACTGAGCAGGGGAGATCAAAATTCCTTAAGCAAACTGAGTGGAAGAGAAGGCACCAGGGCACACACAAACCAGGAGTAGAGGTGGGGCCACTTGGTCATATGGAAGATGCTGACCAGCAAGAAACTGGAGACAACAGAAACTACTGTAAATCGAAGGGTAGGAGGCCAAGGGCAAGGAACATGTGAGATGCCGCCAACAGAGTGGGCAGCTGAGCACTCGGCAGGTCAGTGAGAGGGAGGAGCCTTAAAAAGTGAAGACAAAAAGACACAAGCATCCAGCGGTCAGAACATGCAGAACAAAGCCCCACAGAGCGAACGCGTCTAAGCGAGCCAGGATGGAGAGAGGCCAACTTGCAACTTCCACTTTCTTCTAGATCTCTGAGGAGAGAGGCGAGTAGCAGGGTTTGAACATGGTTTATCTCAACAACAATTCACGTGGAGGCCTGATGCTCCAATGTAAGGGCATCGAGGTGGTGGGGCTCTGAGGAGGATGAGCAGGTCGGGGGCACCCCGGAAAGGGATTAACAGGATTTTCTCAGGACGGCTCAGTTCCCTGGAGAGTAGCTGCTGGAGAGCAAGCTTCCCCCTGCCCGTGGCTTTCTCGCTCACTGCCTGAGCACTCTCACGCAAGTGCTGCCATGCTGTGATGGAGCCCCGGGGCCCTCACCAGAAGCAAGGACATCCCAGCATCGTGCTTGGACTCCTGAACTGAGCTAAATAAACCTGTGGTCTTTACAAAGCACCCAGCCCCGGGTATTTTATCATAGCAACAAAAACCCAGATTAACACAGTGTGATTTTAGGATCTCGGTTTGTATTACCATATTACCATATTACCACGTGCTTGCTATGTGCTGCAATGGTGGAGAGAGTGCTCAACTGTCACATATGAATTCTGAGACCTTTAAGAAGTTGCTTCACCTCTCTAAATCCCTCCCTAAGGTTTCTATTAAGGTATCTGTTTATAGAGAAGGTTAAATGGCATTGACACACCTGATGATAATGAAGTGGGACTAACCAGTATTTGTTGAATATGTGCTGTTTGTCATACTTTTGTCTCATTCGATCCTCACAAGAATACTGTATAATTTGGGAGCTTTTGATTGTGTCCAAAATCTACTCTAAACTTTCTTACAAAAGGGGTAAAGGAGGGATGTTACTGGCTTACCTTATGGTGAAACCTAGGAGCGATTCCTCCAGTTTCATCACGGTGACATCCAGAGCCTTTCACTCTGCCCTCAGGGCCTGTTCCCCTTTGGTTTCTCCCCTGGCTTTGTCCTCCCTTGTCTTGGTGGCGTCATTCTCTGGCAGAACCTCCCACCTGTTGGCAACTCTAGGAGAAACCGCTCCTAGGTTTCTCCATAAGGGCTGACATCGCCCCAGTGCTACAAACCTGAGAAGGCTCCAGACTGGCCGCACTGAGTCAGATGCCCAGCTCTGAGTCAGTCCCGCAGTCAGGACAGAGGGGATGGATCACATGTCCCCCTGTGCGGTGGGTGAAGAATGACCAAGTGGCTGGCAGTCTCACCATTTAGGGAATTAACTGTTCTGAAAGACCTCATGCTTAGCTTAAGTAACTGGTCTCAGAAGCATTCATCCCTGAGCAGAGGACTTGGATAGACACCCAGGTTTTCTGCCTCCACAGTGCATGACATTTGCAATACAACACCAAAAATGTGATTATAGCCACTTATAAAGAGACATCCAGAGCAGCTGCTCGGGGCGAGGCCCGACTCAGAGGTGAGCCAGTCTTCCGTCTTCCATCTCGCCTGTAGGCTCAAGTCTACACAAACCATCTGGCACATCACTTAACTCTCAGTTTTCTCTCAGTGCTGTCTGTATAGACCTGTACTCCAGACAAAAACACTTTACTTTCCTATTGCTGTACTCTGAATCTAGAACGTCCCTGCGGTAAAGGCCTGGCCCCCGACCTTGGGGATACTGGGCCATGGTGAATCCAACAGTGGGGCCTAGCAGAGGGTCTTCTGGCCACTGGGAGGCAGCCCGTGGCGGGGACGGTGGCAGCCAGAGCTCTTGCTCTCTTTCTTTTGAACCCCGGCCAGGAGGGGACGGCTTTGTTTCGCCATGCTCTCCATCATGACGTGCTGCCTCCAATAGGGCCTAAAGCAAGAGGTCTGCCTGACCGTGGACTGGAACCTCTGAAACCGAGAGCCAAAATACGTCTCGTCTCTCAATAAGTGAATCATGCCAATATTTGTTACAGACATGGAAAGCTCACGTATCCATCTTCCGCCCTTGCCTTGGTGTATCCAGTCTCCCTTCCTAGAATACCTGTTTCTCTTCTCTTTCCCAAATACTTCTCAGCTCTCACAGTCATGCTCAACTTCTATGTCTTCTAACAATCTTTCTTAGGTGTCTATGTAGCACATTCTTTGCATCTCTGCAATCCTAGAGCACGATCCTAGGGGGTCAGGCAATCTCAGTGCCACCTGACATTTTGGCAATTGTTTATTGGTTTCCGACTATGAGTATTTTCAAAATTCTACTCTTATTTCTCCTACTGGTTTGATTGTTTTTGTGCACAGTGATTGCTCTAGGGTTTATATGTCTTCTAATTTATCACAGTCTATCTTCAGATAATACTACATCACTGCACACAGAGTGTGAGACCCTTACAATAGTTCACTAAAATTTCCTTTAGTCTTACACATTCTTGCAGCCATATTTTACTTCCACGTATTTTGAAAACATGTTGATACAGCTTTTGCTTGAAACAGTTATCACTTTAAGAGATTCAACACAGAACAAGTTATCCATCCACCTGTTCTCCACTTTGGGCCTTTTCATTTCTTCAGGTGGATACAGTTTCTTCCTCCTGCAAAAGTTCCTCTAGTTTTCTTTTGGTGCAAACCACTTGGCAATAAATCTGTCAGGTTTTGTTTGGCTTTAAAAGTCTTTATTTTGCCTCATTCAAAAAAGATATTTTTCACCGGATATCAAATTTTATGTTGACAGAGGGTTTCCTGTCAGGATTTCAAAGATAGCATCCTGAGTTCTCCTAACTTGGGTTAAGAGACGTTACCGGTAATTCACAGCTTAGTTTTCTTATATGAAATGTTTTATTTTTGTCTGGTTGCCTTGGATATTTATAATTCATTAATAGTAATCAACTTTTTTTTTTTTTTTTTGGTGCCAGGGATCAAACTCAGGGCTTTGCTAGGCAAGCACTCTAACCACTGAGCTATGTCCCCAGCCCCTAGTAATCCACTTCCATCACTGTTTTTCAGCAGTCTCAATCTGATGTACCTTGGTACGGTTTACTTTATGTTTTTTCTACCCGAGTTTCACTGAATTTCTTGAATTTGGGAATCCGTTCATTAAATTCATAAAACTGTCTACCATAATTTCCTCAGACACTTTTCTGTTGCCCATCTTCTTCTGGGATTCCAATTACATGTGTTTTATACTTTTCGTCTTACCAGTGATCTGTTTATTTTTTGGTCATTTTTTTCTCTCTGTACTTCAGTTTCTATTGCTATACCTTTAAGTTTATGATCTTTTCCTCAGCCTCTAATCTGCTATTAATTTGGCATCTTGCATATTACAATTCTAATCTCCAGAAGTTCCATTTGGGTCTTTTAAATCTTTTCCATGTCTCTTCTCTTCACTGTTTCATCCACCCTCTTGAGTGGACAGAGAGTATTTATGCCAGCTGCTTAAGTCCTTGCCCCCTAACTTCATCATCTCTGTTACCTCTAGGCCTATCTTTATTGATTGATTTTCTTCCTGGTTATGGGCTATATTTTCCTGCTGCTTTGCAACTTTTCATTGGGTGCCAGATATTGTAAACTGTATGCAGTTTGAGCGTTGGATTTTGTTGTGGTCCTTTGAAGACTGTAGGATGTTCTGGTACACAATTACATTAAATGGAATCAGGTTATCCCTTTGAAGCTTATTTTTAATTTTTGTTTGGCTAGGTCCCAAGCAGATTTCGCCTGGACAGGTCCAAAATGATCCCTACAGTGCTAAGAAGAATTTAGCCCCACACTTAAGGCAACACCCCACGGATCAGGAAGTGTTTCCATCCTTACTGATAGGAACGCAAACTATCCTGGCCCTGTGGGAGCGCTAAGAAGTGTTTGATCTTCTACTTTCCAGTTGCTCTTTCCCTTGTCTCCATTTATTTAATCCTCAGCCTGTTACTATTGTTATTTTGAGACAAGGTGTCACTAGGTTGCACAGGCTGGGCTCGAACTTGTGATCGCCCTGTCTCAGCCTACCACAGAGCTAGCTGTTTGTCTTGCGTGTGTGTATCAGTTCTCCATCGGTCCTGGAGAGGTCCTCTTTGGTGATCTCTACAACTCTCCGTGAAGTTCCTTCTAGCCTGTATTGTGCTCTGTGGTTCTAGCTGGCTTAGGCTCTCTCTGATTTCTGATTTCCATCTTTTCCACACAGTGAGACCTCAGAGCCCTATCTCAGTTCCCCTTTCCTACACAGCAGCGAGGAAGCTGCCCCCAGACAGTACGCTGGGGAAAGCACAAGGCAACCTATTAGTTCCCCTTTTCTAGGGGCTGCAGTGGTCCACTGCCTGGTGACGAGCGTCCTGGGAACCACGGATCCTGTCTTCTGCCATCTTGTTAGCTGTTTCAGTAGGGAGGCAAATGTGATTCTAGTCGCTCCGTGTGGCTGAAAGATGAGATGTCCTCTCTCATTTCCTTTTGATTAAGATGCAGCATGTTTTCTTCCTTCCCATCTGCTAATTCTCTTATGGCAGTATCTGCAGTTTCTTCGCTCTTATGCGATTGTTGATGTATACTTCATTTATGATTATTTTCTTTATTTTTATCTCTTTCTCAAGTTTTTCCACCTTTTTTTTAACTGATCCTTCTTTTTCTCAAGAATCTTATTTCAGAGTCTTTCTAATTTTAACTTGTTCTTTTCCTGTCTGTTATCTTTTCCTAGATTTTTAAACTTTCAATATTTTAGGTTGCTGATCTGTCCTATTTCAGGTGTAACTTTGTCATCTGTACAGACATTCTCCTTTCTAACTTTTGTTACTTTTGTTACCATTTTGTTCAGATTTTAGTGTGACCCTTTTCTGTCGCTCCTTTTCTCTAGTGCTGGGGATGACCCCAGGGCCTCACAGAGCCACTCCTGCCTCTGTTGCTCATTTCTAAGAGAAATGAATCTTCCTGTAGCTTGGGGGTAGGAAAAGCTTGCAAAAGCTCTACAGCTCCCCCTTCCGTTGTTTTCAGAAAGTGATTTTTAAAAGTTATCCCCGCCTGGGACCTGTTCCGATGTCCCCTCCCTGGTTTTTAACTGAGTTTTCTCTTTGCTTTGCCATTGTTAATCCTGTCCTACTTTTTATGCACCCTGCTTCCAGCAGCGCCCCCCAACCCACCACTGTAATTCTTGTCCTGAAAGGGAATTTTTCTTAGTTAGAGAGTCTCACGCCTCAGTCTATTTTGGGGGGTGGGAGAGGTGAGGAGACTTCGGGGAAAGGAGACTCAGACTATGGCCCCACTGCCACCGTCTTCCGTGTGTGGCAGAATTGGGTCATCTCTGAAGGCCCTCGGCTCTTGTCATTACAGCCTGTCATGTTTTTACTTCATTGCCCACTGACTTCAGCACTTTCGTGCCGGTTGGCTCCTGCGTGCCCGGTCCTGTGCTGAGGACTTCAATAGGCATGACCGTACTCTAGCCTTTCGGGAGCTCCAGGCCAGTCAGGGAGAGAGGCGGGTAAGCAGATGCCGTGAGGGGGCTCTGGACACACGAAGATGATGTCAATGTCCTCCTCCACTGGCAATCAGGGTGATTTTCACAGAGGAAGCAACATTCATATCCCCTAAAACTAGAAGATCCAGTGGGACTCGCACATTCATCACCAGTCGCTTCTAGTGAGGGAATGGACTTAAACTCTTGTTTAAGAGCGCTTGTTATTAAAGAAAATGCAGCTGGCTCATTAGGCCTGTGTCCGCTACAGAATGTGCGCTTCTCGGCGTTGTTATCAGGCTCGCCACCTTCTTTCTCCTTTCCTTTCTGTTTGTTTGTTTGTAGCAGTGTGGATCTAATTCAAGGCCTGTGCCTTGCGCATGCTAAACATGTGCTCCAGCCCTGAACTACATTTCCCTTGTCTTTTCCCCTGGCAATTTTGACAGGTCTGGAGGAGGAAGACAGTCTGGCTGTGGCCTGGTGAAGTCCCATCTCTCCTTCCTCCTGCAGAGAGACGTCGGACAACAGCCTGCATTCTCCTGCTGACACAGGGCCTGCAGGGAGCCGTGCTGTATTCTTGGCCCTTCGCCATCCCAACCCCTGGGTAGCTCACAGGCTGCTCCTTGGCTGGCATCGCACATAATCATGGCCCTTTGTCTGGATGTAAAATGCCAAGGGGCTGACTGAGTGCCAGCGTGGGGAGAGGGCAGGCCATCATCTCAGCAGTCCTGTGAACAGATCTTCACTGCAGAACACCAGTGTGTGTCTTGGTTCTAGTTATCAGAACTGTCCTTTTCCCTTTTTTCCTTTCCTTTCTTTTCCTTTTCTTCTTCTTCTCCCTCCACCCTTCTTCCTCTTCTAATGTTAAATACTGTATTCAATCACTCAAGGGTTACTTGGAAATTTCAAAAGTATAGACCACTATGTTGTCTTTGGGATGTGCAGAATGTCCTAAACGTACACCACTGTGGCTCCCTCCAGAGCCAGGGGCTCCGAAGTGATGCTGAGTTTAGAAGGTAGGAGAAAGAACAGTGTGGGCTAACAGGCTCCCCCTAAATCTGCCCCACTAAGGGCCACCCAGAAAGGTGTATTTTAGTTTGTGGCTTCAGAAGTTTCAGTCCACGGTCACTGAGACTCACTTCGCTTTGGGCCTGTCTGTGGCTTCACCAAACATCATGGGTGGGAGAGCATGGTAGAGACCTCATGGGTCTGGTCTGGAGGCAAAAGGAGACAGGACCAGAATAGGCCAGGGCCCCAGTGCTCCCTCCGAGGGTACATCCTAGTGATCCAACTTCTTCTACTACACCCCACTCTTAGAGTTCCATCACCTCCCAGTGGCACCAAGCCGGGGACCAGGCCTTCCACACATCGGCCTCCAGGGGACCTCCAGGTGCACGACAGCACTCTGTCTGAGGGCTCTAGCCCTGGCCTGGCCTTCCTTACCTGCTCCGGCCCTCTTCTTCCGATCCTGTCAGGCTTCCCTGCGCTCAGCCCATCCCCCAGTAAGGCCCCCACCTGTCCCTGTGGCATGGTTTGGCCTGACCAACCTGGGGCTCACAGAGACTCATGGATCCTCGGGAGAGAACCATTACCACGCCACTTCGTTTTCTTAAGTCATTTTTAAACCGCTCACTCAGTTTCTAGTTCCTCTGAGCAGATTCCGCAGCTTCTAGCTCACGTGCCCCGCAGTGAACAAGGGAAACAAGCTCTTCCACCTGCTATTCTGTGCGCTACTCTCCCATGAGCAGCTTTGCCCTCCAGCCCAAACCATCAGCAGGTGGCACTATGCTTACAAGCTGCGCGACCTGGGCAAGCCGTTTTCTAGCCTCTCTGGGCTCCAGTTTCTCCATCTGCAGAACAGGACTGATCGCGGCGCCGCGCAAGGGCCTGGCGGATAGCGGCGCTGCGTTGTGGCATCGTCGGTGACGACCTGGAGGCGGCGCGGGAATCGCTCCTCCTGAGCAGGCGCCGGACGCGCAAGCCTGTCGCCCGGTACGCGCAGACCGCGCCTCGCTGGGCCGCGGGCGGGGCCGGAAGCCGACCTCGCAGACGACTCCCGGGGTGCCCCGCAGCCGGCCGGCCTGCAGGGGGCCGGGTGCGGTCGGTGGCCTTGACTCGCTTCGCCCCCGGGCGCCGGACACCCCCGCGTCCGTCCTGTCCCTGCAGCATCCGCGTCTTAAAAGCGAAAGGAAGCAAAGGGACCGTGGGCTGTAACCTCCGCGTCAAGTTCCCCCGCCGCACCTGTCCCCAGTTTCATAAGCTACATTTTTGCTGCCAGCCCATTAAGCCTAATAAGAAGGACTTTTTCTTTCCTTTTCACTGAGCATTCAACCAGCAGATATTTACCGAGCATCTACCGCGTGACCGACGCTGCGTAAAGAAAAACTCCAGTCTGTGCTTCGTGGTGCAGCCAGGGTGACCATGGAGGTCAGCGCTAGACCCTGGCAAGCTTAGTCTCTAGTTTCCCACCATGCAAAGTGGTAATGCCCTCACACCGCTTGTTATTCCTCTCGCGGTCTCTGGCGCTGACGTTTGAACTCAGGGCCTTGGGCGAGCTGAGCACACGCCCTGCGGCTGAGCTACCGCCCCCCCACAGGGCGTTTAATTCCCTGAAAGCAAATTGAGCGTTACTCCGGCTCTACCTGCTGCTAGAAATACCCCTAGCTGACCGGACTCCGGGCTGTGGCTCCTGCTCTCTCCCTCTGCCTCACCCTTCCCTGGAGAAGGGTCCCCTACTGGATTCTTCTCCTTCCATACGAAGCTCCCACCACTCCTTTCAGGGAGTCTTCTCTGAACCCAGGTGGATTTCCGGCCCCTTGGTCCTGACAATTTTATATGGAAATTCCCCCAGCTCCTTCCTCCTCTAAACTCAAAGTTCCCTCGTGCAGGGAAATGTCTGAGTCATTTCCCACCAACAAGGTTTTGCTGAGCTGCAGTTTGGTTGAAGGGCCACACCACCCAGTAGGGTCTCTAGCCTGCAGGTTTTCCCAGCAGAGATGCCTGTGCACTTGGCCTGCTTCCAAATCATTAGCTCTGGCTTCGTGGCAGCTGGCAGCTGGTGAAGGGCTGCTGAGGAATGAAAAGCGTTCTAGGGTGAATGTGCGTCATCTGTGGTATGTAACATGTCACAGCCCAGCTGTCTGATGGAATCAATAAAAGCCCTATCAGGACTGGAGGCAAGGGAAGAGGACGGGGTTGAGTTATCCGTGTCTACCAAGAGCCAGGTTACGCTGACACAGTGTACGCCAGAGATGGTAGGTCTGCTCCCACCCTAGAAATCTCAAAACTTTGGCTGCAATGAGTTAACAAGAAAGTCCAAATCCTTTTCAGCTTCTAAAACTCCATGTTGCTTTACCTAATGCTTGGGGCGGCTAATCTTTCCTAATACGGCAGCTGCTCTTACCATTTCACTTTTATGTCACTAAATTGCTGAAAATCCACCGTTTCTTTTTATGAGAAAAGTCTTAGAAAATGTTTGATTCTCTTGTCTCCTAAAATCATATCCCCTATTCAAAAACTGCACACATAACAACAACAAAAACACAAAACGAAAGCTTTTTTTAATGTTACAAAATAGAACCAGCAAAAATGTAGCATAATGAAAGTTTGATGTCACTGGCTTTGCAGTAAAAGCTTGTAAATTTCCGTGAAACTCTCTTTTTAGGGCCATGATAAAGAAGGACTATGTATGTTGAGGTGTTATGGAGAGGGGGAAAGGGAAACTATGCAATCTAGTTGATATTTTGGAATCGTGTTGCTTTTATAATTCAGATGCCTGAAATGAATTATTTTTAAGTTACACAGGCAACGGTGAGCCGACATCACCCTTAGCCCCTCCCAGGGCACTTGCTGTCATCTCACCCACTGGCCCAGTATCTATCCTGACCCTCGGCTCCTGGCCTTGCTCCCCCAGCACCGGGCCCTCCTGGGCCGTCGCTCTGTCTGGGTGGAGCAAGGGTCACTTAGAACACAGCTGCAGTTTTGAACAGGGTGGTAACATGGTCATACAAACATCCCTAATCTGAAAATCTAAAATCTGAACTTCTCCAAAATGTGAAACTTTTCAAGTATCCACATGATGCCACAAGAGGAAAATTCCACACCGTGAAACTTTGTGTCATGCACGGAATTATTTTAATATATTCTACAAAATTACCTTCTGTCTGTAAGGAGTCTACGAAACATAAATAAATGTGTTTAGATTCAGATCCTATTCCCAAGACTTCACGTTAACATACACCCAAATGTTAAAAAAAAACAAACAAACCTGAAGTCCAAAAGCACTTCTGGTCCCAAACATCTTGGATAGGGATACTCAGCCTATACTGAATGTCTTAGTCTGCTGGGGCAGTACCTTTTAAACAAAAGAAATTTACTTCTCACAGTTTTGAAGACTGGACCCTCGAGGTCAGGATGCCAGCACGGTTGGTTCCAGTGAGGACACCGTTCCAGGCTGCAGACTGCTGCCCTTGTATTCGCACCTAACAGAAAGGGATGAGGGCGCCCTCTAGGTTGGCTTTTATAAGGGCACAAGGCTCACTCATGAAAGTTCCACCCCCAGGACCTGATCCCCTTCCAACGTCCACGCTCCTAAAGCCGTCATTCGGAGGTTGGGATTTCCATGTATGAATTTTGCAGAGAAACAACATTCGGTCCGTACCATAAAGCAACATCTTGCCGAGGATCACCTGGCAGCGATGGGAAGGAGAGATGAGGGCTAGAGAGACTGCCTGATTTGATCAACTTTCTAGGTCACTGTGAATCATCCTGGGCGTCAGCATTGTGCTAGCACATGCAGCTCATGCTTCAGTCACATAACATGATTTCTGAAGGCACCTGGCGTGGCCACCCGAAGGGAAAGGTGAAACCCAGCAGTCTCAGCTCACAGTGTGCACACAGCAGACATTATGCAATGTGGCGCAAGCAGAGCCCAACAAGGACTTGGCCTCAGTGTCACAGTTCTCATGAGGCTCGAGCTCCGGCAGTGTGGGAAAATCGGGTTGTCCTTCCCTTCTTCCTCTTAGTGTGACCAAGCAAGAGCCTTCAGGCCAGTCTCTAAATTATGGGATGGGGAAAGAGATAGTTTGTAGACCCCAAATTGATTAGAAAAAGAACCAGGGTCAAGGTCAAACTGCTATTGGGTAGGATGTGGAGGGGACAGTGCAGTACGTGGCAGAAGTTAGCTGGAGTCTCCAGGTCCCCAAAACTGAGTCAAGTGCTGGCGTCCCTGGGGGGCTGGCCAGACCCAACTCCAACCTGAGAAATTGTTAATGCTGCTGGCCACTCGGTCAGCTCAGGAGGTCTAGACCCTAATGGGAGGGTATGTGTGCACACAGATACAGTGGTACCTGGGTTGACAAACTTAATTCTGTCCACAATTCTGGTCACAAACTGAATTCAACAAGAACAGGATCAAATTTCCCCATAAGGTCAACACGGTGTTTGAGTCAGTTCTCATTCAAGTCGGTTTGCGACCAGAATCATGGAAAGAACTAAGTATGTGAACTGAGCCACCATCCTATGTTTTACTCACCTTCTCTCTCCATTCTCACTTTTAAATTTAGCTGAGTGTATCCTACTCCTGGTGTTCTTCAATCTTTTGTGTAGATCTGAGTGTTGCTCTGGTTTCATTTTCCTTTAGTCCAAAGAATTTTCTTTAACATCTCTCATAGTCCAGGTCTACTGGTGATAAACTCAGTTTGCCTCTCTGAAAATGCTTCATTTCACCTGCCTTCTCGGAGATTATTTTGACTGGATTTAGAATTCTAGTTACAGGGTTTATTTCAGCATTTCTAGACGTCATTCCATCATCTTCTTGCTCACCCTACCTGTGATGAGAAGTCAGCAGACCTCACCTCTCTCCCCTATAAGTAACATGGCTTTTCCTCGTGCTTCTTTTATGACGAACTCATCGATTTGATTATTTTTATTGTATCTTAGTACTACAGAACAATGAGATTTGCTCTGGCATATTGGTATACACATATAACATATTTTGATTTTTTCATCTCTATTACCTTTCTCTTTCTTTCACTCTCCCCTTGATTCCTTCCCTATCTCTAAAAGTCTACAGTACACTTCCTGTCATTTTGTCTTTGTTTTGTACCCTCATTCATTCATTAAATTTGTGCATTTATTTATGGATTTATTTGTTTTAGATTGCTCATATAAAAGATAATTAACTTTCTGAGTCTTGCTTATTTCACTTAGCATGGTGGTCTCCAATTCTATCCGTTTTTCTACAAATGATATGATTTCATTCTTTATGACTGAATAAAACTCCATTGTGTATATATATCACATTTTCTTCATCCATTCATCTGTTGACAGGCATCTAGTCTATTTCCACGGCTTAGCTATTATGAATTGCATCACTATACATATGGGTATGCATGTACCACTGTAGCATGCTGTCTTTAATTCTTTCATGAATATACCAAGGATTAACATAGAGAGATCATATGATATTTCTCTTTTTAGTTTTTTGAGGGATCTTCATATTGATTTCCTGCTTTACAATCCCACTAACACTGTATGAGCGTTCTTTTTTCCTCACATCTTTGTCGGCATTTATTTATTATCTTTATTCTTGATGATAGCCATTCTGACTGGGGTGAGATGAAATCTCAGTGTAGTTTTGATTTGCATTTCTCTAATGGCTAAAGATGTTGAACATTTTTCATATACTTGTTGGTCATTTGTACTTCTTTTGAGAAGCGTCTTTCAAGTCATTTGCCCATTTATTGGATTATTTATTTTTGGAGTTAATTTTTTTTAGTTCTTTATATATTCTAGATATTAACCCTTTATCAGAAGAGTATCTAGAAGGATTTCCTCCCGTGTGGTAGGTTTCTGTTCACTCTTTTGTTTCCTTTGCTGTGCACAAGCTTTTAAATGTGATGTAGTCCCATTTGTTAATTCTCAGTGTTATTTCCTGAGCAATTAAAGTCCTATTCAGGAAGTCTTCGCCTGTGCCTATGGCTTCAAGTGTTTCCTCTCTGTTTTCTTTTAGCAGTTTCAGGGTGTCTGGCCTTCTATCTAGGTCTTTAATTTATTTTCATTTGTTTTTAGTACACAGTGAGAGGGGTTCTATTTCAAACTTCTGCATGTGGACATCCAGCTCTTCTGGCACCATCTGTGAGAGGCTGTCTTTTTTCCAACGTATGTTTTTGGCCCCTTTATCAAATGTCAGACAGCTGTAGGTACGAGGGTCTGTTTTGGTCTCCATGTCTGTTTTTGCACCAGTACCATAATGTTTTTACTACTATGGCTTTGCAGTGTAACTTGAAATTGGTTCTTGTGATGCCTCCAGCATTACTCTTTTTGCTCAAGACCGCTTTCGCTGTGCTGGATCTTTTGTACTCCCATGTGAATGTTAGGATTTTTTCCTAGTTCTGTGAAGAATTTTGATGATATTTCAACAGGTATCACATAGAATCTGTAGACTGCTTTGGTAATACATCCATTTAAACAGTATTTCTTCTGCTGACCCATGAACACAGGAGGCTATGCCAGTAAATGCCAACACAGCAGAATTAAGAGACTCCCAGGAAGGTGATGGCTCCTGGGGCCGTCACACTCATCGGTGGATTAACCCACTGACACTCGTAGCTGAATGTGCTCCTACAGGGCGGGGGTTGTTGCAGGTGGCACTAGGTCCCTGGGAGCAGCCTTCGGAGGCTGCACCTCCTGATGGTGCTCTGCCCGTGCTCTGCTTCCTGGCCACCATGAGGCGAGCAGCTTGGCTTTGCCACGCTCTTGCACCATGATGTTCTTGCCTTGCAGCAGCCAAGTGGACTGAACTGTCTGAAGGAGAGAAAACTCTGGGCCTTTAAATTGCAGGCATCAGGTAGTTCTTCCCGGCGACAGAGCAGATAGAGGGCTTTCCGCTTTCTTTTCTAATTTCCTTCTTCGGTGCCCTGTCTTGTCACTATAGAGACCTTTCATACTCTTGGTTAGGTTGATTCCGGGTATTTTGCTTTTTCTTTGAATTTATGGTGAATGGGCTTGTTTTCCTGATTCCTCTCTCAGCAAGTTTGTTATCGGTAAAAGGAAAGCTGTTGATTTTTGTATGTGAATTTTGTACCCTGTCACTTTGCTGAATGTGTTTATCAGATCTCAGGATCTGCGGTGAAGATTCGAGGCTTCTCTACATACAGGATCGTATCATCTACAAGTAGGGTGACTTTCTCACTTCCTGTTTGGATCCCTTTTTATTTATTTCTTTTGCCTAATTTCTCTGGCTAAAGATTCAAATACCATAATATGATTATATTTTGCCTTATTGCAGTTTTCATCTGGCTAGTCTTGAGCTTTTATGGATGTATGGATATTTTTCATCTAACTGGGAAAAATGGGCCCATTGTTGATTCAAGAGTTTCCCCTCGCTCTTCCTCTTCTTCCTCCCAGAGTTCTAATTATGTATATGCTCATATTGTCTCAAAGGGAAGTGAGGGTGTGTTCCCTTATTACAGCCTCTTGTCTTTCTGTGCTTCAGTTTGATAGTTTCTCTTCCCACATCTTCAAATTTACACTTTTTCCTTCTTTTTTCCCTCATGATCTAATCCTCTGTGAGGCCCATCCAGTAAAATTTTCCTTTCAGTTACTGCGTCTTCAGCTCTAGAGTTTCCTGTTTGTTTTTAATTGAGCTATAATTCATATAGTATAATATCTATTGTTTTTATATCTACCATTTATCTCTTCATTGTGGTCATGTTTTAGTTTAAATCTTTTATTATATTTATATTTGTGGTTTAACATTTTTTTTCCTTTCTGTATTTCTGTACGTCTTTCTATTGACTTGGTTGTTTTCCTGATTATGGGCCAGATTTTCCTACTTCATTGCATATCTAGTATCTTTGGGCTGACATTTTGAATGTTCAACATCTGAATTTTGTTCTCTTTTTAAAATGAGCATCAGACTTTATTCTTATAGTCAGGGAATTTACCTGTAGATCAGTGTGATCCTCCTACAGTTTCTGTTCCAACCTTGTCAGGCTGGATGCACAGCAGCTTTTATTCTAGTGTTGCTGTACTTACCCTGTAGCCTCCATCCGATTCCATGGTTTCAGTTACCTGCAGTCAACCATGGTCTAAAAACATTAAATGAAAAATTCCAGAAATAAATAATCCATATGTTTTACATAGCTTTTAGTATAGTAATTGATCATAATTGTTGTACTTTTATTAACTATTATGATTAATCTCTTATTGTGCCTACTTTATAAATTAAACTTTATTATAGGTATGTGTGTACAGGAGACAACACAGTATCTACATAGGGAAGGATTCTACCCTCAGTTTCAGGTGTCCCCCGGGGACTTGGGACGTTATCCTCGAAATAAGGGCGGACAGCTCTGTTCCTAAGGTAGGACCCTCCTGGGCTTGCTGTAGACTAGCTTGCGGGTCCCTTGAGCTCGAGTGTCTCCAGGGTTGTGCAAGCTTTAATTACCCAGGAGTTGCTCCTTGTACAGACTTGCAGAGTCTCACCTGCACATCACAGCCTGACACTCAGGAAGATCTTCAGGGGTATTATGCATATTAGTGGAGCAATTTATTTGCTCATTTTAAAAAAATTCAACCCCTCCCAGCCTTCCAAATGTCTCTCTCTTCTCGGCTCAGCAAAGCTGGTGTGCTCTTCCTCTCTCTGCACCATGGTGTGCAAAGGTCTCGGGCAGAAAGCGGCTGCTTGTAGGCTCGCCTCACCTCCCTCCTCTGGAGACCGCAGTTGTCTAGCACCTATTTTCCAAAGACTGGAGGAGAGTTGTTGCATATATGTCATCCAGCTCTTTAATTGTTCGTGGTAGAAAGGTTGCTCTAGTACCAATTCCTCCCTATACAGTCTTCGCAGTGAAACGTTTTGTTATTATTGTGTGGTAAAAAGTAAACAGAACACTGGTTCTGGAAAAGGTTTGAAGCCGTTTGCAACACTGTGGATGGACCTGGAGGACATTATGTTAAGTGAAATGGTACAAAAAGACAAATATCTCACGAACTTGCTCGTATGTGAGATGTAGAAAGTTGGTCTGGTGAAAGTTGGGAATGGAACCCTGTTTCCTAGGAGCTGAAGAGCACAGGGGAAGGTGCTGGGCAGAGACTGTTCAAGGGACACAGACCAAGCAGGAGAATGAGTTCTGGCATTCTACTGTCCATGAGGGACTACGGTTAGTAATAGTATTGTCTTAGTTACTTTCCTCATCGCTGGGGCACAATACGTGATACCCGCAAATTAAAGGAGGAAAAGTCTATTTTGGCTCACAGTTTATAGAAGTTTCAGTCCATAGTCTGCTGGCTCCAAGATGGGCAGAGGCACCTGATGAAAGAAAAGCCGTTCAACTGGAAGCGCTCAGGAAGCAGAGAGAATGGGAGGAGGAGCTAGGGAGGGAGAGAAACTCCTCCAGGCCACGCCCAGGCCACACCCCCATGGCCCGCCTCCTCCTACCAGACCCGCCCCAACCGCAAGTCAGCCCAGTAATCCGATCACCTTCCAAAAGGCCCGACTATGAGCACACAATAAAGGCTCTTGGGGGACATCTAGATATAAACTACAACATGTAGTATATACAATAACTAGATCATGCACAACCAGATAAAAACCATAACATGTAGCATAGACAATATAATGTATCAATAACCAGAAGAAGAGATTTTGAATGTTCTCACCACAAAGAAATGATTTATGTTGAAGGTGATAGAAGCCAGTTACCCTGATTTGATCATTATACAATTTATACACACATCAAAACATCACACTGTATCTCATAAATATGTATCATTATTATATGTAAATCAAAAATATTTCTTAAATGACTGGGCAAAAATAAAGAGTGCCTTTTCTGTCTCTGAAGACCTGGGATGTCCAGGAGCTATTACTGTAGCAGCCATTTGCCCCAGGAGGGGAGCACTTCAGGGTGCTGGGACAGACAGAGTGGCACAACTGGGCTTGTGGCAGTGATGGTGTGAGTCCCGAGCATTCGACCCTGAACAACTGCCCAGCTCTAGGCTTAATTTTATTCTGCTGTGGTGCTGGGCATCAAACCCAGGTGCTCATGCCCGCTGGCCAAGTGCTCTTCCACCAGCTGCTTCCTAGCCTCTGCTCAGCTCCGCACCGTTTCTCCAACTGTGTGGTCTGAGGACCCCCGAGGCTTTTAAAATTCTTGATGATCCCAACAAGTACATTATATCTACCAACATTTACCATGCTACTAATTGAAACTGGGAGAATTTTACATATATACTCATTAATTTACTAAAATAAACCCACTCAATATTACCATAAATATATCTTTGTGAAAAATTAGATCCTCTAAAGACAAAAAAAAAAAAATCACCAGGGATGTGGTAACAGTGTCTCACATTTTTGCAAACCTCTTTAATGTCTGGCTTGATATAACACAGTCAGATCCTCATATTTGCTCTTGCATTCAATCTGCTGTAATATGTTGTTTAGGTTGACTTCAATGAAAAAAAGAATTTGACCTCAGGTATGTAGAGGAAAAAGAAGAATTTTGATTGCTTTTCAGATAATTGTAGATATTCTTCTTTGATACTACAGTAAAAATGTAAAGAGTGACTGTTTCTTAGACTTTATTTACAGTTCAAAATCTGAAATTATCTCCAGCTGGGGATTTAGTTCAAGCGGTATACTTGCCTAGCAAGAGCAAGTCCCTGAGTTTGATCCCCAGCACCACCCCTCCAAAAAAAACAGGCCTAGGTTCAATCCCCAGTACTGACAAAAATTTAAAAATGAAATTATCTCCAAAAATATTTTGTGCTCTATGGCAGGGATAGAAAATATTTTTACCCGGGAACCAAATAGTGACCAGTTTCCACTTTGGGGCCTAAAATCTCTATCACAATGGCCCCACTCTGCTGGTAGTCTATGTGTAGGCAAATGCCAATTCAAGTTTATTTATAAAAACTTTCGTAATGGACCTTTACTTCGCAAATAAATATTGACCTTTGCTCTAGTATATTACAGTCCACTGGTCCATCTTGCACTTGGAATGGATAGATCTGACCTTACGGATCCTTTGAAAGGGTTTCCAGGCTACCCCTAGGGTCGTTAGACCCCACTTGACAGCTACTGTTCTTGTGTTTGTGTTATATGAGACAACACTTTCCTTATTATTAAAGCCATTTGGATGTGGGTCTTTTGTTATTTGTAGCCAAAAGCACCCTGGCTGATAAATTCCTGGGTAGTTTTACAAGCCAAAAATCTGCATTCTCGCTACTATCTTGTATCCTGGGGAACGGCATTCCCAACCACAGTCCCCCGACAAGTTTCTGTGCCAGTGGCAGTGTAGAAAAAACAAGATACATATTCTCGAGGGCGCTCCGGGGAAACGGAACACATACAGCCACGTATTCACAGTACATAGATTAGGAAAATGACTCACACAAGTACAGAGGTTAAAAAGCCCCACCATAGGCTGTCAGCAAGCTGGAGAGCCAGGAAAGATAGCAGAAATGGTTCGGTCCAAGAGGCCAGAAGCCTCAGAACCAAGAAAACCATCGGTACAGCCTCCAGTCTGGGTCAAAGGCCTGAGAGCCTCCAGGAGCCGCTGGCCCAAGTCCCTAAGGACAGACACCAGTGACCCTGGAGTCCCATTTCAAGAGCAGCACAGCAGAAAAGGCTCCCTGGTTGGGGAGGGGCGGTAGGTGCCCCCTTCCTCTGCTCTTCTGTTCCATGTGGGCCTACGGTCAATTGGGTGGCGGTGTCTGCCCGCATTCAGGATGGGTCTTCCCACCCGTCTCAGCTCACCCACAGGCTGATCTCCTCTTCAACACCTCGCAGACACACGCAGAAGTACTGCTTTACCGGATCTCTGGGGTCGCTCCAACCAGTCCCGTTAACCATCACGCATTCCCAGGCTGGACAGCCCCACGGTGCCTCGGGGAGTCCCACACGCTGTGCGAGAGTTTGGGGAAGTTTTTCCGGGTCTCGCGTGGAAGGGCACAGAGGTAGCTGAGAACCAAAGAGGCTCATTATCTAGATAATGGGACAGGCAGGGGGGTCAGCATGAACTTCCCGATGGGACACTCGTCAGGTGCCAGCACAGATGGACGCCCACGAGGGGAAATGCAAACCTCTGCTCTCTACGGCTGTGCGCCACCATTCGCCTTCTCTAACTCAAGAGTCGCCTCGGGAGAAGGTGACCAAGGTCTCCTGACAAAGATGAACCTACACGCACCACGTTGAAGCCGTTATTCCTACCCAAAAGAATAGAAGCTCTTGAGAAGCAACTAAGGTCAATTTCAGGAAAGCTTTAAAACAATTGTATACACCTGTGTTTATGCACTAAAAATTCACATTCCTCAGCAATGAACACCATGAAATTTAAAAACACTGCCAACCTGATGAAAAGTGATAATTCACTACATTTAATTTGTATCCCTCAATTATCAGTAAGGAGGAGCATTATTCACAAGTCACTGAAAGATCGTTAATTCTAAACCTCTCAGAATGCAATAATGAACAGAATTGAATTCAGTGTGGTGAATGTTCCCAGTTTAGCACATTCTCACATCAGCAGGTGAGCCCCCCGTGTACGAAAATGGATATTGCCATTTTTACCTTTGAAGTATGTAGATTTACAGTCTCTCAAGCACTAAAAGGACCACTTGAGAGATACTCCTTTAATTCAGGCTGATCACCTGTGCTTCTTGCCTGTGTGTGCTGTTTGTGTACCTGCCTGCTGAGCCTTGCAAGGCCAAAGCACCAGGTTCCTCTGAGGACGTAGTTTCTCATTCTCATGGTCAACATCTTTTCTCGTCCCATCCAGCTAGAAGAATAACCATATACTTCCTCAGATCTGGACTCCACATGAACAGAATCAAGTAAATCTCCATGTCATGCTATTCTTTTATATGTGAAAACAGCCTCAGTTTACTTGCCTGCAAGGATAGTATGCATTTTAAACACATTTTGCCTTGTGTGCTGGGGGTGTGTGTGTGCATGTGTGTATTTTTATTTTTATTTTTAAAAATGCTAGCCCAAATTCCACTAGTGTAACACAACCCTTTAGCTTCATTTTTGTATATCACCACCTAAAGCTTGCTTAACTATATTTTATATACTTATAAGTCTATATAATTTACTATTTCCCCAAGCATTTGGCATCAATCTGATATATTTAGCCTACAAATATCATGTCATAAAAAGAATGATTTGGTTGTTACAGAATTCAAGTATCATCACATTTCTGTTTTATACTTTTATCAGTTATTTATTCAACAAACATTTATGGTGCTAGGCACTAGGGGTACAAAAGTAAATGAGACTCTCTCCTGCCCTTAAGCATCACAGAGTCTAGGAGGGGAGTCCGACAACATCATGTCATTTCCATGCATTTCCTCATTGAGCCACATATCCATGTGACAATTGTAGAGGTAGCCAAACATACAAGCCTGTTTTTTAATGCTAATCATGCACAAGTGGCCAGATGTGTGTGTTTTGGTTGACTGAGCTGTTTCCATAAAGGTTTAAAAAGCAGAGCCGCCCAAGGATCTAGAAGACGTGTCCTCCACTTCTGCAGTATAATCGCTAGCCAGCACATGCTTCCACTTCCGGCCACAGGACGGGTCATCAGATAAAAGCATTCTTTTGAGTGAGAAAAACAATTAAGTATTGAAAGTGTGAGAACAAGAAAACGCAAGGTAAAAATAGAACACACCAGTCTGCTTTATGGAATTCATTTTTAACTGGTAGATTGCAAGGTAGCATTTTTACCATATTCCACCCCTTCTGGACTACGTGATGGTTATGATGAAGAAGTTGCCAAAATTGTCACCAACTATACCACTCACTTTAATTTTAAACTCCAAGCCAGATAGGAGGAAATCGCCTTTATGTTTCAGTCAACATTTTTTAATAATTGTTTTTAAAATATGACTAAAAAACCCTAAAACCTGTAAGCTGAAAGAATAGCACAGTCAACGTTGCATATCCTTTGTCTAACTTCAAGTTGCTAACATTGTGCCTGTGCACTGGGGTTTGTGTGTGTGTGTGTGTGCGTGTTATTTGAAAGTAGGTTATAGACATCACAGCACTTGACCCCTAAATGTTCCAGCACACACCTCCTAAGGAAAAAGACACTGTCTTTGGTAAGCACAGTGTCATCACCACACCCAAGAAATGTATCACTGGTATTCAGTAAGATTGCCTGATATCTAGCTGCCAGCCCTGCTGTCCTGGGAGTATGTGTTGGCACCGCCCTGCTGCCTGGGCATTGAGCCCTGTCCCTGCCCTGAACCTGCCCTATCCAGAACACAAAGCCTGACTTGGTGCACTGTCAAGTCTGGGGACCAGGCCAGGCGCTTTCACTCAGCAGGTCAGACGGCTGGCAGCTAACACCGCCCGACTCCTTCATAATCGCATCCGCTGTTTGCCGTCCGTAGTGGGGCAAAGCTTCTGACCCTGAATGGCCAACGGCGGCTGACCCTTGGTATTTGAAATGACAAGTGAAGATGTGACAGGATGAGCACAGACATTTCCAACTTGCTTCTTGTGGACCATGTTATCAAGAAAGATGGCTTTTAGCAATGCACTTGAGCTTGAATTCCATTAATATTTATGTCAGAAGAGAGCCGTTTGTAAGAGCACAGTGCCTGTCAGCTTCTGAACGTGGGTACAGGAACTGCTTTGGGTGGATGAAGATCACACTGTGGAAGGCAATTGAGGGAGCGGGCAGCTGTGACTCAGCCTCCCCACTTACCTCGTCTTTCAGTCTAAGCTGGTCTCTTGTAGCAGGGGCAGGAGAGCAAATCCTTCAAGTACCAGTGGCCATCAGCGGTGGCCACCACAGAACAGAACACAATAAGCAGAGACCCTGCACTGGGGCAAACAGGACGTGCGACACAGAGCTACGCCAGTCCTGGTCACACAGGTCCTGGGACCAGCGAGCACCCTGCAGAGCCCTTTCCCAGGGGTGGGGGTGGGCGGAGGTGCTGACATTTCTCAAGGGGGCCCAGCTTCTGTGAATAGGACTCATTCCTTGCTGTCAGAACAAAAAGCCTGAGAAAAAAGGAAAAGGCAGGGGAGTGAACAAAAATAGAAGCAGGCTCAGTGCTCTGACCGGCAAGGTTCTCAATGAATCTGGTCCTTCGGGGAGTGGAAACGTCTCATTTGAAACAGAATCCCACGGAGGAGCTTTTGGGCTCTCTGTTTTCGCCACATTAACGCCCCGACAAAGGGTGCAGCATTGTGAAAGCAGGAAATGAGGGGGTGAGTAGACGCTGGCTGCGTTCCCCGCCTCCCTCTTCAGGCAGACAGTCCTGGAGGCTGGATGCTGGTTGCCCAGGAAACAGCTTGGATGTGAAACTCCAGAAAATGTGCTGGAGACGAGATGGCTGGTTTTCTGCTGGCATTGTGTGATGTCGGGGGCTGGGTAGTGTGGGAAGCATTTTCTCAGCCTGCCTGAGTTGGTCTCCTCACGTGTAAGGAAGTGAAAGAAGTGTGTGTGTGTGTGTGTGTGTGTGTGTGTGTGTGTGGTACCATAGCTGGCTATGGAGGCACACGGGGTACATTTCTTCCCTTCTCTCCTATCTGCCTCACCAACATGCTGTACTTCCTAGACATCACTGGATAAACAGGACGCAGACATGATATAGAAATGGTTTGATATAGAAATGAATGAGAAGTTAATTCAATTTTTGTAACTGGAGTGAAATTTAAAACTTAAGGAAAGTTCATGATGTGGTGCTAGATGATCAATAAATTCTTCTAATTCATAATTTCTGTGCATTAAAAACAGTTAAATATACTGCTCTAGATTCTTTTCGAATGAGCATGGTGCGCAGTAGCAGGGCTGAAGGTCTTCATACAAAGCACTCTCCTTTCCTCTCCTCAAGTTCAGGCCCCAGTGAGAGCTGAACAGGCGTCGCCGAAAGCAGCGGCAATACGGTGGCATCATGCCTGGCAGACCCCACGTGAGCAGCCTTTGTGGCAACCATGGCCTTTCAGCCTCCCTGATCCAATCTCAGGCAGCACTGGGCAACGCGGCTGCTTCCAGCCTCACCTCCGGGTGGTACGTCGTGGATGGCACTGAGAATGTGACTTGTGTAAGCAGACTGCCACCAAAGTCGTGCAGTGCAATCAGATGTGCACTACAGTTAAAACTAGAAATTCCAGTGCAGTTAACAGAGCAGATGCCACATGGACCACCAGCATCCCCTGAGGGCAATGAGTTTCTCACCTCATGGCTGCTGGGAGTTAGGGCCACTCACCACTGTCAGAGTGCTCCTGTTTTAGAGCGTCTTTCAGCTAAAGACAGAGGCCTCTCCCCAAGTCACAACCCGCTTCCTGGGGATGGCTTGCAGGGAAGGGGTCATCCCGGCGAGGCACAAAGATGTGTGCGTGTGCCGTACCTCAACCTGGGACATCTCTGGAGGCCATCGGACTGAAAAATTCAGCTCTCGGCTTTGCCAGTCTTCCTTTCTCTTGTCTCCACCACACTTCTGTATAAATCTCTCCAAGTCTGTTTCCTGAAAGAAGGGACTTGAGAAAATTAATTTCAAAGTAACAGCATCATGCATTCAGATGATAAGAAGGTAATTGTTTCCATCATAGAAAATAATATCTGAAAATGTGTGTTCTTCCGTCATTTGTCTTGATATATACTTAGACGATCATGCTTCTTCCTAGGTTTGGGCTTTCCCCTTCATTTCTTCTCTGCGGAGTTCCGATCTGTCTGGTGTCCTTGTCCAGCTGTGCTCTGCTGTTTCTCTTCCCCTTCTCGTCTCACTCTGGGAGATTCACTTGACTTACCTTCAGTGACTCCTCCACATTTTCATTTGGGCTCATATTTTGCAATTCCCAAGAATTTTTTTTGGTAAACTCATCAAAATTTGTTTTCTATTATTCTATTTTTATTTCATGGACTCACTGTTGTGTCTTACCAGAGATTGGTGGGATTTTTACAAGACATTTTCTTCTCCCTACCTTCTTTTTTCCCTCTGTTTGCTTCCCAGGGTCTCTTTCATGGGGATGTTTTCTTTAGATGTTTAGCAATGTTTGGCTCTCTGCTCATTGTTTGTTTTATTTTATTTAAATTAATTTTATTGGTGTATTTCAGATATACATAATGATCATATTTATCATAGGGAATTTGTACCTCTACATGGTATATCTTGATTCTTTTTTTTCCCAATCCCTTCCCTTTGACCCTCTTCCCCTCCTTATTTACAAAAGCTTTGTTTCCATTTTTCCTTCTATTCTCTTTTTTCCCTTCCTTCTTTCCCCCCTCCCTGTCTGTTCATTGTTAAGAAAGAGGCTGAGAAGTTAACTGAAGTCTCTGGGAGTCACTGACATATGGGCGATTTGTTTGATTGTTTTGTGGGGGGATCATCAGTGTAAGTGTACAGACTGAGTGATAGTTACCAATTCTTCCCATTCTGAACACACACTCTGTCCTGGGTAAAGTCTGTGTGTCAACTTGAGGAGACTACAGCTCCTAGCTTTTGATCAAACAGTAGTCTACCTGTGTTCCCATGAACAGGAGTGTTCCTGTGAGTGAACTTCGTAGACATGATTGACATTTACTATGAGTTTGTTTTAAAACAGACAACTCTCCAAAATGTAGATAAACCACATCCAAATAGCTGAAAACCTTAAGAACAAAACCCTACATTTCCTGAAAAAGAATCCCTTGCAGATTGCAGCATAGACACCTTGTCGAGTCTCCAGTCCACTATTCTGCCTTCCAGACTTCAGGCTCCGCTGGTTCCATTTCCGGAGAAACTTGGGCGATACACCCTTCCTTGTGATGTGACTTTGCACTCTACTCTACTTGAGAAGTAGCGTTTACTTATCTCTCAACAGATAGGACATTAGTAAACGTGCTTACAAAGGCAGAAAAAGTGTACATTGAGGTCTGCTATCTCTTCTAACTGGAGAGCCATAAAGCATGGGTTAAGCCGGCGGATAATAAGAGACATGGACTGTGGTCCTTGCTCACATGAAAACTCACATGTGCCAGCAAGTTTCTCCTAGAACATCGAGCCGTAGATGAACTGACCTAGAACGTAAAAAACACTCAACCAAACTGAAAAGCTGTGCTCGCCAAATTTGGGGATTTTTTTTTTTAATAGAGCGAAACTTAACCAATATAGTCACTATCATTAGGTCTTCCTTCTTGAGCTGACCTATTCCCAAAGGACAAACCAATGTTCTGCATCTTACGCTTGGCTGCCAGCATTCTAGAAGATGAGTATCAGGCTGGGGTGGGGGGTCAGTATTCGCCACGTAAATGCTCGTTTCTTCTTCTGTGTAAGTTAGGAGCAACAGAGGTATCTTAGAGGGCACAGTGTGCACACAGAAGATTGCCCTAACTTGTGATACCAGGTGCAAGCTTGAGGGATTTGCAAAGCTCCTGTCATATTTATTACTTTGCTAGAAAGAGCCACAGAACTCACTCAAAGTGGTGCTCGGTGTTATGGTTTATTATTGTTAAAATCAGCCACCTGATGTGGAGTCTAAGAGGGCTTCAAACATAGAGGTTCCAGTCATCCTCTCGAACTGGAGTCCTGGACAACAGCCAGGCCTCCTCCCCACCACAGCACTGACTTCTGAAAACACGCACAGTATTATAGCCAGGAAACCTCCCCAAGTCAGTGGTGTCCAGAGCTCGTCCTGGGGCTCCACCATACTGCCCATGTGGCTGAGCTTTGGTGCCAGCCCCTCCAAGAGGTTAGCTAATTCTGTTAGTCCATCCCTCAGAAATCAGAAACGATGCCATGCAGGCCAAAGCCCCATCATATTGGAATCTGTCCTTTTTAACCCAAAGCTTTCACACTGAGCTATATCCCAGCCCCACACTGTTTTTTTGAGACAGGTTTTGCTAAATCCAGAAATTGCCCAGGTGGGACTCCAACTTGTGATCCTCTTGCCTTAGCCTCCCAGGGTGCTGGGACTATGGTATGTGCCACCATGCCTGGCTGTGTGATAACTTTGACCAAAGAAGCATCAACTCTGGCTTGCCCCCAAGCACTCAGGTACATGCCGTGCCCCTTCACAGTGTGGTCTCAGAATCTGCTGACTGAACGGAACAGTGTGTGCAGGGAAGCGATTGGATTTACGTCACATTTACCCTCACCTGTCTGCCTCCCCCACCTCAAATTCCTGTGGTCCTGCTCATCAATCCCCATTAAAGAAAATCCTTATCTGTTTGGTATTGGATACTTGCAGATTGCTGAGACTAGAGCATTCTCCTGACTGCAGCACCCTCTTAGCTACTGTCTGCTCATCTAAGTCTGAATTTGTTATGCCACCATAGAGTCTCAGATAAATTATTTTAATATGGGTACAGATTACATGTGATGACATGTAATGTGATGATTTTCCACCTAAGAGGTGACCGGTGAATGCGAGTCTATAATTCCAGGCTGCAGTGGGGAGACAGCACAAGACAAAGTGCATGGTTATGGGCAGGTGTATGGACAAAGACTTCGCCCTGCCCCCTTTCCTGCTACAAGTTCACAGTGGCATTTGCACATTTATTATGGCCAGCTACTTGCACTGCGGTCCAGGCATCCACACACAC